>JAHHUM010002049.1:192648-325754 GCA_036173005.1 Crenichthys baileyi | reverse complement strand
GATTCTTAATTTAATAATATTAAACTTAATAGGCAACTTTTGCTACGTGTTTTTTATTTTAATTGTATGGTATGCTCTCTTAACGTAAAACTAAAAGGTAAATGCAAGTTTGTTTTACCTAAGGTGCTTTTTATCATTGAGTGAATTATTTGATTAACCCTTTTGCCCCACCTTTTTACCATTGTGGGCAATAAAAGTCTGACTCGCTGTGAAGGAATTTTATGCTTTTATTTTATCATCTGTTGATTTATTTGAACATATAAAAATCTCATCTGCCTTCTATGATGTAATTGTAAAAGCCTTAGCTTATGTCAAAATAAGGTGAGATCATTCCATGTAATCCATGCAGCATTCATGAAGTACTTACAGACAGATCCATAAAAATTACAATAGATATATTTCTGTGTAATCCATGCAACAATTATTAAAAAATACAGTTGAAGCAGTGCAGAGTGAAACAGGCGTGTTGTCATATTCTGGAACTGAGAGGACTGGAGAGGCCTGTGTGGAGATGAATATTAACTGTCTTATCTTTTGCAGAATTATAAACAAGTGTATCCAAAGAAATTATGTATGATGATTTTCCATTCTTTTACAAGTAATAAATGAAATGAGTAATCTTTGATTTTCAAGTTAGAACATAAATGATTGAAATATGATTGAGAACTGATAATGAATACAAAACAGTAAGGTTTAAATTTCTCAATCAACCATATATGAAAGATATAATGTTGATTATTAGTAATGGATAAAAAGAATGAAGTGATGCTTTTATAACTGTATCTTGAAGTAAATGTATAAAGCTGAGAATGGAATGTGTGATACTGTGTAAAGTTTAAGACTGAGCAGATTAGGGAGAGAAGTACAGGATGACTAAGAGGTACAAGAAGCCGGCTGTATGCTGACAGAGAACCTTTGACGGACATTGGAGGAAGGGAGGATGCGACTGCAACAGGCTCCAAGTCCGAAAAAACGGGAACCAGTAGGTCACCATGACCATGACTAAAGTATTGCGCAATAACCAAGAAGTTGAGCTGAACAGATTGAGCAATACCCAGAAAGCCTAATAAGGAGCTGACGGGTGAAAGCGTCAAGCACTATAAAAAGCAAAGATGAAGGAAGGAACGGGGTTGTTTTCCTCGCAGAAGACCAGTGAACAAGATCGGACGGAGAAAAAGATGCTTAGATGGAAGAAGTACCAGAGACACAGCTGATTGCTCCAAGTCTCAGGCTCCTGGAAGTCCTGAATCAACCTCAATTATGTCCCCAGGGTTTCCTTCAACTCATCAGCCTCTGGAAGCCATTGTCCTCTGAGACATATGACAGCAAAGTTTCTGTTTAACCATCGAAGCCTGGAGCATCAGAGCCTGTCACTTAAAGGAGGAAAACTGAAGATCAAGTCGTATCCCCCTCAAGAAACCACTCGTTGTTACCCTAAGGAACAGCTCCATCGGGTGCATGGACGAACCTCCGTCTTTAAAGCCTCTCCAAACTCACTAGTTTCAGCATCAGGGAAAGACAGGTTGAGTTGATTGAATTATTTCTATTATTGAATTATTTGTGTTGCTGAATTTAAGCTGTTACTGACCCCTGCAAAAACGTTACTAAATTTAAAGAAAGCATATAAAATTCTAGTTAAATCGTGGACATTCGATTATTTTGAGTCACCTTATTTTGGTTTTTCATTGGTGGTAAAAAGTCTTGTTGCCTGGTTCTAAGAAATTATAGGAGGTTTTTTATAGGTTGCCTTAGCCAAGTTGTTTAAAACAACGCCCTTGGGGCTCGTGCCGAGTCACTAAAATTAACCTAGCCCATATACCAAGTGCCAGTTGTAATATTAGGGAATGAGCAGCGCCGTTAACAGGAGTGATTGTCGGACTGTGATCGACTGCGTTGGCTACTCAGTCGTCCAGACCTCCGGTTGAAGGAGGGCGAGACTTCTGGATGTAGGCTGTCAGAGGCTAGGCGAGTCTTTTCCCCGACACCAGCTTAATCAAAACTTTCAGTGAACCTGCTTAGTAAGATTTTTTTCAGGTTTTAGGGGAAGTCCAGGGCCCCTTTGGGGATGGAGAGCTGGATTGAGCAATCCCCTTAGAAAAATGGGAAGTAGGTTTGGGGGGGGGTTAGTCTTTCGGACAAAAAAAACCTTTTTATCCACTTAAGTTTTTTAAACAAACGACTTTCCAGAGACCCAAGTCCCCACTGGGGACGAAAAGGCAACCCTTAAAAAAGTCCTTTTAAAAAAATACACCCCTTTTCAAGTTGATTGTTGGGAAATTAACAACTTTTAAACCTAGGATGAAATAAATTAAGATAAACCATACGGAAAGGCTAAAAAGGAAGAAAAAAAAACATAACGGCCCAACCAGCAAACAGATCACGGGAAGTTTTTTTGGTGGCTCTCCCGGGAGGGGCGGGCCGGGTGAGTGGGGGAGGGGAAAAGGGGGGGGAGGGGGGGGGGGCGGAAAGGGGGGGGGGGGAAAAGGGGAAAAAGGGGGAGGGAGAGGGAAGGGGAATGGGGAGGAGGGGAAATAGGAGGGAAGATAGAGAGAGAGGGAAAAGGAGCGAGGGGAGAAATAGGAGGAGAGGAGAGAGAGAGGGGAAGGGGAGAGGGGGGGGGGGGAGGAGGAGGGAAAGGGGGGAAGGAAAAGGGGGAGGAGAGAGAGGGGGGAAAGAGGGGAAACCGGGGGGGGGATATTGGGGACTGGTGGGGTGTAATGTGTGTTGTGTTTTTTAGCTGGGGAACATCTCTTTTCCCCTTTCTCTTTTGTTTGTACCCCAATTAACTTTGGCAAAACGTAATGATCCAAACCAGTCCAAGTTGTAATGCCTGGGGTTAAAGTTTTTTCGAGGGGGTCTCACTGTTTAAAAGAGGTTTTTAAGAGGTCTTCGGTTTTTATAAAAATTTTGGCCACTGAAGACCATCTAGAAATAACCAAACAGAACCCAAAAGGAAGAGGAAAACACTTAATTTAGGCACTCACCAGTTTTTTCACTCTGAACAGAACAGTTAGATAATGGAACAAGGGGGAAACCCCGAAAGCAATGCAAAACTTTCCCCATTTTAGGGGGGAAACCCCAACACATGCAACATTTTTTAAGGGCCCTACATGCATCAACACAAAAAACCCCCAGTCGACACAACTGCCTTTTTCCCCCCAATCAGCGCTGATAAAAGCCATTCATAAACCACTCCAACTTCAACTTTTTTTCTTTACCCCCCTTTCATACTCACACCTTTAAAAATTTTTTCCCGGGGGGAAATTTCACCTAATTTATTTATTGTTGATTTTCCCCCCAAATGATCAATTCTCTTAATTTTTGTGTAGGCTTCTAAAGTTAATTTTTTTGCTTAAACTCACTTTTACAAAAATCCTTTAATCCCTTCTTGGCAGTACCCAATCACCAATGTTCACCATAGAGATCTCCAAACGGAAAAAAAAGAAAAAAAAAAAAAACCTTGCAATCAACATTGCAATCTCCAAATCCAATTGTACATGTAAAATTTCCCAACAGCTGTGGCCCTTTTTCCAGCCCCCAAAGACAACACCCGGGGGGGGGGCAGGGTTCCCCTTTAATCTAAACTTAAGTCTACCCCCCAAAAAAAATTTCCTCAAGGTCTCCTACGTACCTTTCTAAACCCCATTTTTATATATAAAGTAGCTGTCTCTACATAAAGAGAAAACAGTATTTAAGTCAAAAAATTTGGTTTTTAGGCCCCCCCTTTTTGGCACCACGACCCCAGCCGGAGATGCACAAAACCCCTGTTTTTTTTAAAAGCCCCCCCTTTTTGACCAATCCCCAAACTGTATGTTTTTTAGGTTGTCCTCCTCCCTTTTTGGAAAAAACTGGGGGGAGACTGTCAGGGGGGAGAAAAAAAAGGACAAAAGGAACAGGAGACCAAGGTCTCTGGTAGTCCCCCAAGTCGGGGGGCCCCGGGGGCAGCTGAGTATTCTCTCCCAAAACCAAAAAAAGAGAAAAACTCACCCCCCCTTGTGTGGGCCCCGGAACCCCAGCCCACCCAGGCCCCGCCGTCCGAGGGGGGGGAACCGCAACTTCTCCCGGGTAGATTGAATCACGTCGGGGTCAACCCAATTATTTGGGGACCCCAGGGGGGGGTCGTATCACTAAGCGAAGATGATAGAACAAAAAAACTCAGGAGTATTCTCTCTCAAAAAAGTCCCACGGAGGGGACTTTATTTTTTCCCAAAAAGGCCAAAAAGGTTTTATCTTCATAAAACAAAAAATTTCCCGGGAAGTCCCCCCCCCCTTCATTTCTTTACCTGGGTTTTTTTATAGAGATACAAAGCTTTGGTGTGTGTTGGGGAAAATTTACGAAATACCTTGGAACCCCACTTTGGGGTTTTTGTCCATTTTTTCCCGGGAAAACCCTTTCCCAGCCAAACATTTTCCCAAAACCTTTTTAAACGGGGGGGACGTGACAGTTTGTAAAACAATTTCCCCCCACTTATCTGGATGCGGGACTCCATGTCAAAGTTGCCCCCCACCCAAAAGGTCAGCATATTAAAAAAAATTTCTGCCAATAAAAAACCCCCTTTAAATTCCTCCCTGTCCAGCCCAGCCCAGGGCTGAAATTTTTTTTTTTCCCCCCAGAGTAAACTATCCTTCAAAAAAAATTCATTTTTTGTAAGGGGTTAAGGAAATAAAAATAATGTCACACTTTTTGGTTTCTATTTCAAAAGGGGGAGCTTTTTGCTTCCACACCCCCCTTTTTGAAGATCCTTTTTCCAAACCCTTTGGAAAAAATTTTTTAACCCCATATCTGGGTCAATTTCAAAAAAGCGTGCCCCCCTTTGAGCAGCGGTTTTAAAAAAGCGTTTTTTCTTTGGAAAAAAAATGGAAGAGATTTATGCAAATGTGTGTGTTTTTTGTCTTTACCCCCCTCAGTTTCTTAATCGCTCTGCCCGTCGCTTGACTGTCATGGCACCAAAAAGTCCTCTATAAGTCCCAAAAAAAAAAAAACCCAAGCCCTTTCCATGGGGTTTGGGGGGTGGGACATTCACTCCTCCTTTTTCCACTTTAAAACTTCTCCCCGGGGAAAAGGAACTTTTGGGCTCAGGCCTGTTCTTCCTTCTGCCCGCATAAGATGTGCTTTCAAAAATAAATCCAGTGTATCGCTCTTCTGGGTCCGGGGAAAACAGCATGGATGGTTTGGGCCCATTTTCGGGGGTTTTGGGGGCCAGATTTTTTTGAGTTTTTCGTTTGGGGGAAAACTCACACTGTCATTTCCCAGCAAGCAGGCAGGAAGGCCATCTCCCTTTCAGGCCATGCTGAAGAAAAGCGTCTCTGGTGGAGTAACATGGGAAGGGAAAGTTTTTTTAAAAATTTCCCAGACCCCAAAAACGCAGGTTTTCCCCCCCAACCAAAATCCTATATTTATGTGTTATGTGTGGTGAAAACAGAATAAAAAGTTTAGTTTTCAGATTTTTCCCACCCCAGAAAATTTTATCAGCCCAGTCAGTCAATTGTCCACATGCCCCCTTTGTCACTTCCTTCCAGAACATGCACTATGCCCCTTTTTCTAAAACAAATTTTTTTTCCCATCTCTAATGTCCCATTTCATTTTTACCTTCTTTTCCAATTGATCGGGAAAGCTTTTTAAGAAAAATGAAACTTTCCTGCAGTAAAAGTTTTAACTCTTTAAAACCCCCTAAATTTTTTTCACTTTGTGCTTTTTAATCTTTTTTTCTTATGTTTTTTTATTTTTTTCCCATCTCCCCCCATCAACTGTTTCACTTTAAACTATTTTAAAACTATTTTTATTTAACTATTTAAGTTATTTACACTCAAAAATTTTACCCGGGAAAACCAAAACTTATCTTCCCCCAAAAAAAACACATTTACACAATCATCTCCGCCTTTTCCTTTCATTATTTTTTTAAACACAGAGTCTCGGGGGAAAGGACGCACCTCTGATGCCCCCTTGAGGTTTCCCGGGAAACCCTTTTTTTTTTACCTGTTCAGCGGCATGTCTGCCCCCCCGGCTTTCTCTCCCCTATAAGGTGCAGAAAAATTTTTAAAAAACCCCCTTGCAAAAAACCCCTTTGTTTTGCTTGTCTTTTTGTTACTAATAAAACCCTCCCTGTATACCTTTCCAGGGTAAACTGGCCCTCAGTCAATGTCCCCCTTTCCCACTCCGGAACCTAATCAATTAATTGGGAGATGAGGTTAATGTGTAATAATTTAAAAAAAAATAATGTTATATAATTCAGAGCAACTTCTCACCCAGATTTTTATAGACAAATGGTTCGGATCCAATCGGCCAGAAGTAGGGGCAGCCCCTCTAGGACTCCCCCCTCCGTAAAAATGGAGGTGGAAAGGGATTCTCAGGCTGGCCCCGGCTTCCTTATCCCCTCCTGCGTTCATCTGGCACGTTGGATCCTTTTTTGTGACGCCAAATTTTATAAGGAAATTTTTTTCTTATCAAAGGGGGGGAAAAGGAAATTAGCTCACAACAAAAAGAAAATCTGGGACTTTGTTTTTTAAAAGTTTTTTTTAAAGGCATTTCTGTATTTGAAGACCCTGTCACTGACGTGGCAGTGTAAAACAAAGCCCAGAGCACAGTTTACAGGACAGTATTTAAACAGTATGGGGTTTTTTACCTCAACTTAAATTTTTTTGGAGACATGGTCCCCTCTAGACCCCACCTCGGGCCAGAGGTAACAAATTTTATTTATGGGGGCAGACCATCTGCTCTTCCTCAGACACAACCGTCCAGGGGGGGTTTTTTAACCATTTTAAACTTCTGATAATGGTTTTTTACAGACCAAAACTCCTCTATAAGTACTAAACACAGAGGTCAGAGGAGAGAGGTAAATGAAAGTTCACAGCACTTTGGAATACTTTGGAGCACTAAATAAAAGAATTTCCATAACACTAGTCACTGGAGAGTGATTGAAAAGGTGGGTGAAGAACACTGTTCTTACAAGGGCATAATAATCCCTTGGGCAGTGCAACGTTTGTTAAAAGGAGTACTTGGACGAGAAGAGGATGCCTCCTTTCAGCCCCGAATCTTCCAAAATAAGAATTACAAGAGATGGGGAACGACTATTGCATACGTGTTACTCTTTGTATTCATCGTTATTGTTTTTATTGTTTTTTCCTTTGCATGTGTTTTTTTTGCTCAGAAGCACATCAGGACAGACAGAGCAGTCCCGATGGCCATCGTAGAGAGGAACTCAGGGCTGGCAACCATACAGGTTCCTAGGAATACCACAGTGGCAGCGAGGATTGACCTCTGTAATGCGGTCCCCTGTACATTTGTGTCCGCACACCTGGGAGGCTAGCATTTGGAAAGTGGGGTCTCAACCCGTGTCTGGACTGGACTTATGTGTACTGGAATTCAAATCCAAAAGGTTATGTCAACCTAAACTCTAACTAACTATAACTATAACTAACTATACAGGGCCTGCGGCAACGCATCAGCTTGATTAGAGACAAATCTACCCACCGAGCTGACAACATTGGATATAATCCACTGGTAATAACTGTCAGGGGAATGTGGAAGAATCCCTGGCCTACTGTTAATCATGCAGAACTTAATGAACTTTTTTTGGTTTTAGGAACTGATGTCTCTGGAAGAGACCCACTGGGATTGTTTCAAATTCAGTTTGTGGATCAGCCTAAACCTCCTGATGAAAGTCTAGATATTTCTGGTGTTAGCACTTCTCCTAGCCCAACCACACCTCCTCAAGCATTGGTCACTTACTTAAATGTCTAATCACCTGAAGTAATGTTACATCATTACTGTTACAGTAATGTTACAAAAACATCTGGTTAGAATGGATTACATTTACTGCTAAAACCAATAACATGACAGAGTGTATTGCCTGTTCTTCAGCCAGACCACAGCTTTTCACTACTCCTGCTCCTTTGTTATATAACACAGACCGCCCTGGCTTTGACTGCATGTTAGCTCTACATATGACTCCCTAACCTAAACATTGTTCCACTTTGAGTGACCTTTTCCCACCTGCTAACAACCACACTTTCCCTCCTGTTTTCACTCCTAGAGCAGGAAATTACACATGCCTTACCAGGAGGAATTATAGCTTTGTGGGTCACATGTCTTAGTCTTGGTGTTCAGATACCATAAATGTTACAATGCTAGTTCACTCCTCCATGCACGTGCTGACCTCTTCTGGTATTGTGGTGGTAAGACAATGTTTAATTATTTATTACTTTTTCTTGGTCAGGAACATGTACTTTAGCTAGATTAGCTCTACCAGTGGCTTTGCTTGGACATCTGCCAACTTCTCCATCCTCGATCCTTCGTCATAAACGTGCAGTGGATTTTTCTTTCAGAGATAACAATCCCACTTATTTCAATGCTATAGGGGTTCCACCTGGTGTTCCAGATGAGTATAAGTTAGTCAATCATATAGTTAATGGGTTTGAATCAATATTTCTTTGAAATACTCCTAACAAAAATGTTGATTGCATTAATAATGTTCACTATAATATACAGCGCTTAGCAAACATCACCAGAGATGTACTGGTAGGCGTAACTGACCAATTATCCTCCAGTTCTCTTATGTCTTGGCAAAACAGAATGGCCTTAGACTTGTTAGCTGAAAAGGGAGGTGTTTGTGCCATGTTTGGTTCTTTATGCTGTACCTTTATTCCAAATAATACAGCTCCTGATGGTTCAGTAGCAAGAGCCCTAGATGAATTGTGCACCCTGGCTCATCACATGGCAGAAGTCTCTGGTGTAGATTCTTTACCTGATTGGTTTGCTAACACTTTTGGTGAATGGAAGGATTTTATTATTACAGGTATGACTTCCTTTGCCATCTTCACAGGTATTCTCATTTCCTGTGGATGTTGTGCCATTCCCTGTCTGCGCACTCTAATTAACAGATTGATCATTACAGCTCTGTCAAATGAGGACTCCTCTAGGTCATATCAGATGCCTCTCCTCACAGGTGTAGAGGAACCCATGAATTGCTCTGATGAGTCTCACAGCGACTCTCATGATGATGATGCTTTCTAATAAAATAAATTGAAATAATCCTCCTAACTCTAATGATGTAGAAGTGTACCGAACACAAACAGGGTAGATGATAACTCATGTTTTCATTTTGCTAGTAAATTGGTGTACTAATATATTTTACTATATTTTCTTCATTTAATTTTTTGAGTGTTTGAATTCTTTATATTATTTGTGTATTCATTTTATCTGATCATTCCTTAAAAGGTTGTTGATTGGAGAGATTGGAGAGATTTCCATCAAAATGACAAATTGTTTCCAACAAAGAGGATGGCAGTTATAATAGTTTGGTGTAGTGTTTAGCTTTGTAATAATTTTTCATTATTCATTTTACATTATTTGTAAATTTTTTTTATTACTTGTTTTATATAATCAATTTTTGATTCTTTTTTATTATTCGTTTTTTCACTAATGAATTCACATTTTTGAAATTCATTTTCTTTTACTTTTCTTCTCTGTCATTCTGTAAAAATTTTCTTGTGTGTTCGATAACGTATGAAACTAGTTTCATTATAATCGGAGAGGGTGGGTTGTTATACAAATAGAAAAACTTACACAACATGTATTCAATGAATGAGAAATATTTATCCAACAAAACTCTTGTTGTAAATCTGTTACTGACTAGCACTAACTTTAACATATTTAATTCAGCAAATATTCAAAGCTGTAATTTTTAATAGTGCAACATTGACAGTAACATTCCATAGGATTTAGTTTCACTCAGCATTTGCCCCTGAAACTTGGCATCTTTTAGCCTGGACAAGTACATCAATATCAGGCATCATCTCCTGAGCAGCAGCCAATTTCAGAGTCTCATTTAAGTGCTCATTTGTGAGCTTAAAGCGCAGCTTTGTTTTATTTATATTCATTAGTGAGAAAATTTGCTCACAAAGGTAGGTAGTCCCAAACATGGACAACATTTTTGCAGCCAGTGCTGTCAATTTAGGATATCCTGGTAGGAGACACTTGTAAAATGTGTCCAAGCCAACTGATGTAAATTTGTCCTTCAATTCCACATCACACTGCAAATCAATGATTTCAAGTTGCATATCAACGGGTACATCAGAAGCTCTGACTGTGAATGGTGAGCGAAAAACTGAGAATTCTGTCTCGAGTTCGCTAAATACCTGAAATCGTTTGTCAAACTCACTCAGCAACCTTAAAATCGTATCTTTGTACCGTTTCACATGGTTAACACTTGCTGCGCACACATCTCTCAGACAGGGAAAATGAGCAGGGTCCCCGGTTGCCATCTGCGTCTCCCATAACGTCAGCTTTAACTTGAATGCACATATGCTGTCATAATACTGTGTTACAATTTTTTTGCGTCCTTGCAACATTTTGTTCAGATTATTCAAGTGTCCTGTGATATCAACAATAAATGCAAGGTCCTGCAGCCATAGCGGGGATTTTAATTCCTGAACAGGTTTACCTTTTTTCTCCCTGAACTGTCCAATTTCCCCACGTAGAGCGAAGAAGCGCTTCAGGACAGCACCTCTGCTTAACCATCAAACTTCAGTGTGGTATGGTAAACCAAGGCGAATGTTGCATTCACTGAGAAGGCTGTCAAGCTGACGATGATTGAGAGCTCTGGCTTGGATGAAATTAACAGTTCGGACAACCACCTCCATGACGTGATCACTTTTTAACGACTTGCAGCATAATGCCTCCTGATGCAAAATACAATGAAATGTCCAAAACTCACCCCTTTTATTTTCAGCTTGTACTTTCTCTCTGAATTTTTTCACAACACCTGCCTTTTTCCTGATCACTGAAGGGGCACCATCAGTAGCCAGGCTTACGGCGCGTCCAACGCTACAACAACTGAGCGGAAAATGTCTTCAGCTGTCGTGGTGTTGGTCATGGACACCAACTCGAGAAACTCCTCTGTGACAGTCAACATCTCGTCAACTCCACCAATGAATATGGCCAGTTGAGAGACGTCTGCAATATCAGTACTCTCATCAATTGCAACAGAAAATGCAATAAAAGACTGCGTTTTGCGTTTGAGTTGGTTGTCCAAATCTGTCGATAGTTCTGAAATCCTGTCTGCCACGGTATTTCTCGTCAAGCTAATATTGGCAAAAGCTTGTCGCTTCTCAGGACACACAATTTCGGCAGCCTTCAGCATGCAGTTCTTGACGAACTCTCCCTCACATACCTGTAAAGATGGCAAAGGAAGTCATACCTGTAATAATAAAATCCTTCCATTTACCAAAAGTGTCAGCAAACCAATCAGGTAAAGAATCTACACCAGAGTCTTCTGTCATGACAGTTATTACCAGTGGATTATACCTAGTGTTGTCAGCTCGTTGAGTAGATTTGTCTCTAATCAAACTGATGCGTTGCCGCAGGCCCTGTAGAATATAGTTAGAGTTTGGGTTGACAGAACCTTTTGGATTTGAATTCCAGTAGACATAAGTCCAGTCCAGACACGGGTTGAGACCCCACTGTCCAATTGCTAGGGCACAAATGTACACATCTGCATTGTGAAACCAACTGTCACGACCTTTACAGGGGACCACATCACAGAGGTCAATCCTCGCTGCCACTGTGGTATTCTTAGGAACCTGTATGGTTACCAGCCCTGAGTTCCTCTCTACGATGGCCATTGGGACTGCTCTGCCTGTCCTGATGTGCTTTTGAGCAACAAACACATGCAAATGAAAAAGACAAAATAACATAACATTGATAAATACACAGAGTAACACATATGCAAAAGTCTTTCCGCATCTCTTGTAATCCTTCATTTTAGAAGATTCGGGGCTGAAAGGAGGCAACCTCTTCTCGTCCAAGTACTCCTTTTAACAAACGTTGCACCGCCCAAGGGATTATTGTGCCCTTGTCAAAACAGTGTTCTTCACCCACCTTTTCAATCACTCTCCAGTGATTAGCTTACAGTTCGTAGCCTTGTGGTGGGCCGCTGTCCTCACACGTTAAGCAGGAGATGATCCAGGTAAAACATTCTTTGGATCCTGGGGATCCTGAGGAGCTGGAATCTTTTTGCAATGTGATGCGTGTATCCAGGTGAATCGCTCTGCCACCTTCACAACCGTGTGGGTGACCAGCAGGATCTGAAATGGTCCTCTCCAGCGCAAGGACTTCCAGTGTTTCCTCCTAAACTCTCTGACCAGAACCCAGTCACCTGGCACCAAAGAATGGAGGGGAGATGTGGCTGTCTCAGGTAGTGTCGTTTTCACCGTCTGTGAAACTTGAGAAAGCACAGTTGACAGGTTTTGACAGTAAGACAACATCTTATCTTCACACAAAGATGCGGAGGGCAATGGTCTTGGCAATGTTCCCATGCCCAAATTAGGAGGTCTGCCAAACAGCACCTCAAAAGGACTGAGGTTTACTCGTGCTCTTTGCCTCATTCTCATATAAGTGAGCCCAATAGACAGGGCCTTTGTCCAAGGTAAGCCAGTTTCTTCACAACACTTGGCTAATTTTAATTTCAAAGTCCCATTGTCACTAGAAATCTTTGAAGGAATGCCCCATCGGGGAATTATTTCTGTTAAAAGGGCTTTGGTGACTGTGCGGCTGTCTGCGTTTTTGCTTGGAAACGTTTCAATCCATTTGCTAAACATGTCAACAACAACCAACACATACTTTTTCCTTCAGATGGAGTGAGTTCAATGAAGTCCATCATAAGATGTTCAAATGGCCTATCTGGCTGTGGATGTGCAGCTTGAGTCATTTGTGGTCTTTTGCCCGCATTGTATGCTGCACAGATCATTCAAGATTGACAGAACTTATGAGCATAAATACTGAAACCTTTTGTGAACCACTGAGATGTTAAAGCAACTATCATTCCCTCTTTTGAACAATGATGCAAACCATGTTTGAGCTTTGCATAATGTGGAAAGAAGTGTTTGGGAAGACATGGTTTATCGGTCGGACAGATCCAAACACCATCAGGGCATTTCGCTCCTACAGAAGCCCACAGGCGTCTCTCCCCCACAAAAGCAAAGCTTTGTAGCGCTTTCAGGTCATACAGAGGTGGAGGGGGAGGAGGGGTATCCTTGTGTGTGTGCAAAGTGGTGAAAAGAGGAGCAGAAGAAGCCGCTAGTTTCGCTGCTAAATCCGCTCTGCTGTTCCCTTGTAAAACAACATCTGTCGAAGATGTGTGTGCTGCGCATTTACACACAGAGATAGCTTTCGGTAAAAGAATTGCTTCGAGCAGGTTAGAGACCTGAACATGGTTCGAAATGGGTTTTCCATCGCTTTTAAGAAACTTTCTGTGTTTCCAAAATGCCCCGAAATCAAATCCGTATCTCGAGTCTGTGTAAATGTTTACAGTTTGATTTTCGGCTAATTTGCAAGCTTCAGTCAGGGCTACAAGTTCAGCAGCCTGGGCACAAAAGTGTTTTGGCAGTGAGCCTGAAACAAGAGTTTCATGGGACGAACACACTGCAAAACCCACCTGATTCCTACCAGTATCAGGGTTTCGAGAAGCCGAACCATCAACAAATAAAATCATCTCTGGATTCTCCAGAGGTATCTCAGAAAGGTCAGGCCGGGGTGTGCAAACTTCCTCCAACACTGAAACACAGTTATGAGGCTCCCCATCTTCTGGCGTGGGGAGAAGTGTTGCTGGATTGAGCACAGTACACCTTTTAACAGTTATATTTGGCATGTCCAGAAGAATTGATGTGTATCTCAGCCAGCGAGCAGCAGAAAGGTGTGATGTTTTCTGTTCAAGCAGAATAAGAGCAACAGAGTGTGGAACCAAAACTGTGAGGTCTGCATATCCAACAATGTCTCTAGAAGCCAACACAGCTTTTTCTGCAGCTGCCACATCATGAAGGGAGTTAGGGAGTCCCATAGCCACGGAATCCAATTTTGCAGAAAAATAAGCAACAGGTCGCAGGTTATCTCCATGATATTGGAGGAGAACTGATGTCATGCACCCATGCTTTTCATCAACAGCCAGAAAAAAAGGTTTGTTAGGATTCGGTAATCCTGAAGTAGGAGCCTTCTGCAAAGCCAGCTTAAGTTGTATGAAAGCTGCTTCTGCTTCAGGTGTCCAAACAACATTGTCCTGAGATTGAAGACCTTTACCATGCATGAGAGCACCCAACGGGGCTTCCATACAAGAATAATTAAGAATAAAATTCCTGCAATATGAAGTCATGCCCAAAAATGACATCAACAGTTTTTTTTGTAACAGGTTTTGGAATGTTTTGCATTCACACGCTTTGAGGAAAGAGCTTTACCTTCAGCAGAAATAACATGACCTAAAAAGGTTACTTGTAGCTGGACAAGCTGAAGTTTAGAAAGAGAGGCCATGTGGCCCTCTGAATGCAAATGTTTCAACAGTGTGACAGTGTCCTTCTCACATTGCTCCTTAGTAGGACAACAAAGCAGAAGATCATCAACATACTGGAATAAAGCAGAGCCTGAGGTCAACTCCAATGACTCAAGACTAGCTTTCAATGCAGCATTATATATAGTCGGACTTTCACAATAACCTTGACACAGACGAGTGAAAGTGTAAGGTTTTCCTTCAAACTCAAAAGCAAGCCAAAATTGGCTCTGCTTATCAACAGATACACTAAAAAACGCATTTGAAAGATCAACAACAGAAAAAAACTTTGCATCTGGAGGAACTTGTGACAAAATAGTGTGCGGGTTTGGAACTGTAGGAGCTCTGGCTTGTACTGAAGCATTTACAGCTTGTAAATCTTGCACAAACCTCCCTTCAACAGGTTCTCCTTTACTCCTGATCTACTCCTGATCTCTTACTGGAGAACTTTCACAAGGAACAATAATTCCTTCTTTCAGAAGCGATTCAAAAACAGGTTTGATTCCCGCAATGGCTTCTGGTTTGAGTGGGTATTGTTTCCCACACGGTCTGTAGTTTGACTTTGGAGTCACAACAACAGGTTCAAAACCTTTTATGAGTCCCACATCATATTTACTTTTTGCCCACAGGCCAGGAGGCACCTGGACCAACAATGGATGTGAAGTGCCGTTAATTTCAACAAATGAGCCATTTTAGGAACACAGATCATTTTCTGGGATCAACTGAACAGTTCTTTGGCAGTGCAGTGTGCTAAGAAAAGGTCTTTTAAATGCAGAAAGTCTCTTAGAAAACATAAGATTAGAATTTGTTGGTACCACAGTCCAATCAGATACTTTTTCACACTGCAACACAAAATAATTCAAATCTGTCCACTTTTGTGTTACAGATTTTGCCAAAGCGATGTGTGGGACAGTGTCTCTTGTTTTGAATAACTGCAGCTGGTGTGAGTTCAGACAAACAGCAAGCGCGGCTGTATCAGCATTCCAATACAGCATAGACGTGGTTAGTTTGTCACAAGAAATGCGAAACCAAGCTTTCTCATATTCTTTGTCAGAACCCAACGATATATGAGCAATACAGTTTAAATCAACAGCTTGCATAAAATCACAGGAGGAATTAACAACTGATCTAATCTCCTCCAACAACTGTTGTGAACACAATGAATTTTGCACTTTCCACTCATAAGCATAACTTAATGCTTGTGGACTGAACTGTACTGCATTAAACACTGTGTCAGCCTGAGTAGAGACCCTTACCCCCTCTGGGGTGGACATTAGAATGATCCCTAGCTTGCACATCAAATCTCTACCCATCAAATTTACAGGACACAATGATGATAAGAGGAAACAATGTTTGAAAATAAACCCATCAGGTGTTACACAAGCCATGGGCTTTGTAACATGTTCCCTTGTCGTCTGCCCTGATGCTGACATAGAAAAAACATGACTTCCGCTGAGTTTTGGGGGTGTTGAAAATTCCTCTGCCTTAACAACAGAAGAAGTTGCACCTGAGTCTACCATAAATGATATTTTCTTTCCTGAGACTATAAGATCAAACATTGGGAAAGCTTTATATGCCTCTGAGGTAAAATGAGCATAAGTTGGTATATATTTTCTCTCAAACTTCTTTTCCAAAACAGCAATAGCATTTTGCACTTTAGTCAAGTCATCACAGTCATTGCAAAGCAGCTTTTCATTGCATGAAGCAGGAAGAGAAGGAAAAATGGATTGAGCATCTGTATGTGTATTTGTGTGTGTGTGTGTGTGTGTGTGTCTAACTGAGACAAAAGACAGGTAGGAAAAGAGTGTGGAGCAGCTGGGTGTGTGTTTAGTCAATCAGCCTGGTAAGATGCGGCCTCAGCTGGGTAGGGGCATTGCTCCCTCCAATGTCCCTTTCTGCCACACTTGAAACAGGTATCTGGATCATAAAAACGTCTTCCCGGACCTCTCCGTGGGCCTCGCTTTCGTCAATATCCTCCCTCTCTATTCCTTCCGACATTTTGGTACATCGTAATCGTGGCTAGATGCAGTTCTTTGTCAGATGCCTCTTTTTTACTCTGCTGCCGTTCTTCAAACATGAGTTGAGCATGTTTGGCATGCCTGCGAACATCAGCAAGGCGAGGATGATCAGCCCAGCCCACATATGCCCCCTTAAGATGTTGTGCTAAAGGTGGAAACATTCCTTTTATGACCGCATCACAAACAAGGGTCTCCCAGACCCCTGCTTCTGTACCCACTTCTGTGGGTGTTTCTATGCCACTGTACTTGGTCACTGCTTCGATCACTCTGCTGGTGAAATCGTTAGTGTCTTCATCACCTTTCTGCTTGCAGGCATAGATGTTAGTCATATTGATCTTTCAGGGAAACTCTTTCTTTATGGCAACCGTCAGGACATCAACGGCATTCCTGTACTCCACATTTGAATCATTATCCCAATCCTCATGTTTCAGACGTAGGTTTGGAACCGGGAGCTTGTTATGGATTTTTGCAATGTCAGACGCAGTTATTTTACGTGTCAGGATTCTGCGTATTTCAGCACCAGTAGGATGATATTCCTTGCAAAAATCAGAGAAATTGGTGGAAAAAACTTCACCTGACTGAGATAGGTCAGGGAGAAGTGTTACGCACTCCTCGATGTCATGAGAAGTGCAGGACCGGAAAACCAGGTTAGATCCATTTGGACCCATTACTTCCACCATAGGTGCAGTGAGAGTGTGTCCCTGAGCCTTCTGTCTGGTATGAGAAGATGGAGGGCTGGAGCTCGGACCTGGCAGTGAATCAGGAGGATCTCAGGAGCTGTGCAGCTGTGCAGATGTGATGTTAGAGCTGTCTTCCACCTTCAGTGACTGCTGTTGCTGTGAGGCTGCAGATGTGGCTGATTCTGCAGCTGGAGGTCTGGAGGTCGCTGCTGCAGAGGAGGAGCTGTCGAGGCTGCAGTTCGTTTCTGGGTCGGTAAACATATGAGTCCAGATCGTGGTCCACCACAGCCGCCAGAGTCATCAAAGCTCGTAGATCAGGGTATAGAGAGTGAGAAACAAGAGAAGAATTAACAGAAGTGTCAGACTTTACAGTTGGATTATAAGGGGGTGGGGTTATTTTGTGTATTTTTGCATCAGTATTAGGACCAAAGTTGGTAAGAAAAGGTACAGAGATAGAGCTTTTATTTTGTCGCCCACCCATGTCTTTACTGTCATCCTGATTCCCTGGCATCAATTTAGAGGTTTTTTTCTTTTGGCGTCGCTCAGCTTCATCTTTCCAACATTTTAAGCATGCTTTATATTTATTCATATCCTGGTGATCTTTTTGATCTATTTTCTTTTGTCCCTCTAATTTTTCCTCCTTTTCTTTTATAGCTTCTTCAACCCTCTGTAAAACTGTAAGATTGTATGAACCTCCTGCAGGAAAGTTAAATTCTTTAACCCATTTGTTTATGCACTCAGTGCTTTGTGGACCATATTTTTTTTACCATGAAATCAAACGTTTCTCGCTGGGGAGAAGGTAATCCCTTAGAACTGAACTGCTGTCCCATACTTGACAGCCCTGCCACACCCTTTACTTACTGGTAAATGGGGGAATATTCCTTTAAAACCTGGAGACGTCTCCACAAGAGTGTAGAGCTTTATGGCACCCTAATCGCCTTCCCCCTAACTTACTGGTTAGGGGAGCCTCACTCAACCGTACAGGGAGGGGTCTCTACTGGTGAATTACTGTTCACCCATGTGCAGCGTGGCATCAACCGCGCCAGCGAGGTCCGTACACCTCGCTCCTGGTCCAAGGCGGGAAAAATCCCAGATCCCCTTTGTCCCCAGTAGAAAAGTGTTAGGTTTAACCTTTTGGTTAAAATTTAAGAAGTCCTTATTATTTAGCCTTTTATGATTTTCTCTATTTTTGCAATTTAATTTTTAGGCCTTTGGTTATAATTTGTTTTGTTTTCTTAATATAATCTAATGATAATAATTAATTGTGCTGATTCAAGATCTCACCATCTCTGGGAAAAAAGCAGATTCTTTCTGGATTCCAGTGCTGAATCTCCCAGGAACCTCGACGCAGAAACGCAAGTAGAACGCAGCTGCAAGTAGAAGGCTGAGAAACCATTACTCTAAGACTAAACAGAGAAGAATAGAATAACACAGAGGGGTTCTAATACTTTTGTCAGTTCCTGTAGTGTATCAAGGAGCAAATCAAGCAAGGCACTAAAATTTCCATAACACATGCTTTCATATTGTTGACGCCAAATTCTGACCCAACCATCTAAATGTCGCAGCAGAAATGGAGACTCATCTGACCAGGCAACGTTTTTCCAATCTTCTATTGTCCAATTTTGGTGAGCCTGTGCGAATTGTAGCCTCAGTTTCCTGTTCTTAGCTGACAGGAGTGGCACCTGGTGTGGTCTTCTGCATCTGTAGCCCATCCGCCTCAAGGTTCGACGTGTTGTGCGTTCAGAGATGCTCTTCTGCATGCCTTGGTTGTAACGTGTAGTTATTTGAGTTACTGTTGCCTTTCTATCAGCTTGAACCAGTCTGGCCATTCTCTTCTGACCTCTGGCATCAACAAGGCATTTGCGCCCACAGAACTGCCGCTCACTGGATATTTTCTCTTTTTTGGACCATTCTCTGTAAACCCTAGAGATGGTAGTGCATGAAAATCCCATTAGATCAGCAGTTTCTGAAATACTCAGACCTGCCCGTCAGGCACCAACAACCATGCCATGTTCAAAGTCATTTAAATCACCTTTCTTCCCCATTCTGATGCTCGGTTTGAACTGTAGCAGATCGTCTTGACCATGTCTACGTGCCTAAATGCATTGAGTTGCTGCCATGTGATTGGCTGATTAGAAATTTGCGTTATCGAGCAGATGGACAGCTGTACCTAATATAGTGTCTGGTGAGTGTAAATATAACTCACCACACCTTAATGTTGCTCACCTTAAGACCTGCCTTTCATTTTAAATCACAAACCTACTTTAGGTAGTTAATTTTAATATTGGGTCTATTATTAAGCTAATGAAATCAAACAGACTGCTAAGTAACATTTTCCTATTTATTCGTAATTTTTTTATTGCTCTATATCATTGAGCATTAAGCCTTAGACATATATTAGCCTTTGTTGTTATCCACCTAGCAGAATGATTCCTCAACTGTTGAAGTAAAAATACTTGCATAAAAAAAGCTCCTTGAGTAAAAGTGGCCTACCTACACAGAACAGAGTTTTGGCCAGCATGCTGTAATTATAAAATATTGTATGTTTGTTTCTATTATCAACACTTTATTGTGAGAGTTCTAGGCATTCAGGGAAATGGTTGTGGTGGCCATGCTTTTTCTTTTCTTCTTCCGACTTGAAATTAGTGAAATGGTCTAATTTGTGTGTTTGGTTGTATATCTCCCTGCTTTTCTCTCTTTATTAAAGCTGACAAATATCTGTCAACAGCTGGACAAAGCTTTGAAATCACAGATTTTATGAGTACAAAACATGTAAGCAATGGATTATACAGTCATGCATGGATGCTGATTGGAAGAATATGCAAGCGTTTGTCAGCAGGTGTCACATCAAAATGTCCCCCCCCCTTTTTTAAAGAAGCAGCCAAAAGCCATGTAATGTTTTCAGCAGCGCTATAATGTTTTGCATAAGCTTGTATTGTGTGATGCCGTGTATGCGGTCGTAAAAATTGAGCGTTGCGCGGACATGTCCGGTGGAAGTCTGCTGACACATGTACGCAGACTATGTTTTGCCCTTAAAAGGAGGAGGAGGAGGGAGAGGCAAGGTGGGGGTTGTGCTTCTGTGATAAATTGATTTGAGGGGCCACACATTTGTTTGATGGGGCAGTGCGCCCTCTTGCCCCTGCGTAAATCCAGCCTTGTTTGGTAAACTGTGAGGAGAAGCTCTGTTCTATCACCAAACAGAATCATACCAGCCTAGGAGTGATTAAGGAGGTAATTGGCGTCCACCACTCCCGATGCATGGACAGCCACATTAATCAGGCTTGCAATATTCTGCCAAAGCAACATAATAATTTATAAATATTTAAAGTGCCTAAAACTGTCTTTGCCAGCAAATCTGAACATTTGTTGATATTAGTCTTAAAATAATGAAGTAAATGTACTTTTGAAAAAAAAAATCAGGACTTTTGATGAAAGAAATACATAAAAAAATGCACGAAAATCAGATAAAAATTAATGTGTCTCATCTGTCCCGTCTAGTAGAATGATTTAATATAGATTTTGTGTCGATTGGTCACATGACCTCAAAGCTATTGAAGAAAAATTGCAAATTGTAATATTAAAAATTCCTAAAAAATAGAAAATGTATTTAAATCAGAAAAAGGTGAGTGTGCCTCCTTCTTCCAGTCTAGTGGGATGATTTGGATCTAGTTTTGTGTCAATCAGTCACATGATCCGAAAGCTATTGAATAAAAACTGCTCATTTTAATATTAAAAATGCATAAAAAATAGATAAATGCATTTAAATCAGAAAACAATGAAAGTGCCTCCTTCTTCTAATCTATTTGGATATTGTAAGATTGATTTTGTGTCAAATGGTCACATGCTCAAATGGTCATGCTCATCCGGGAGGAGGGAATGCTGCAAGTCAGACTGGATGCAATCTGCTGGGTTTCCTTAGATAGACAAACTTTTTATCCAATTTGAATAAATAACAGAATCTGACTGCACTGTTCAATGATTCGGATTAATTGTAATGCATGTACCTGACTTTTGTGAAGTGCCTTGAGACGACATGTGTTGTGAATTGGCGCTATATAAATAAACTGAATTGAATTGAATGACCTGCAAGCTATTGAAGAAAAATGGTGAATTTTAATATAAAAAATAATTTAAAAAATAGAAAAATGCATTTAAATCTGAAAGCAATTAGTGTGCCTCCTTCTTACATCCCATTTGCATGATTTAAGATTGATTTTTGTCAATTGGTC
Source organism: Crenichthys baileyi (assembly GCA_036173005.1). Lineage (NCBI taxonomy): Eukaryota > Metazoa > Chordata > Actinopteri > Cyprinodontiformes > Goodeidae > Crenichthys > Crenichthys baileyi. The sequence goes on along the minus strand of JAHHUM010002049.1, from coordinate 304,512 downwards.
ACATGACCTCAAAGCTATTGAAGAAAAATTGCAAATTTTAATATTATAAATTCATAAAAAATAGAAAATTGATTTAAATCAGAAAAAGATGAGTGTGCCTCCTTCTTCCAGTCCAGTAGGATGATTTGCATCTAGTTTTGTGTCAATTGATAACAAGACCTGCAAGCTATTGAAGACAAATGGCGAATTTTAACATTAAAAATTCATAAAAAAATTCAGTTTACAATATCTATTTCAAATCAGTAGCTTTTAAGTGTGGTAAAACTTGTAAAACAAAATTTCAACATGAAGTACTTTAGGCCTACCAACTACTATTTGAAGGGCATAGGACCAGCCTTGCGCTCCGCGAACTCCTCCACGATGCTCTGTATGTCCAGGTTCTTCGCCCTCTCATTCTCTATGGACAACATGGCAAGTCCACTCAGTCTCTCCTGTCTCACTGTGCTCCTCAAGTGGTTTTTAATTAGTTAAATAGTTTTAACTCAGACGTTGCAACGGTGATGGGAAAGAGTCAAACTTAAAAGGAGGGCAGTGCAAACCTTACTGAACGTAGAAGTTACTGCTGGGTGGTTGACCAGGAGCATTTTTGCCAGATCCGCAACAGATTTTTGCTTTGATATCTGGACAGGAAAAGAGGTTCTAAAACAAAGCTGGCCAGGGAAGCTGGGGGCGATGTCACGACTGCAATGCTCACTAAGCCGAAAATACTTCTTTCCATTTAACCTGAGCAGAGAAATTCTTGAATACAGCTGGGATCAAATTGAGAATTTATTGTTAGAATTCTAACAATAACTCTCAGGATTGTAGTTATTATTATTATAGGGTTACATTATAAAGAATTGGCAAAGGGTTTCAGCATCAGTAAATTTGGATTCATGTTAGAGAAAACTGTTGCTGTGGTTCTAGATAGTTTGAGATCTCTTTGGATTAGGTGCACTCATTTTAAAAAGGATCCTGAAGATTGTCATAATAAAATTGATCAATTGCAGCATTAAGAGATATGGCTGAGAAAACATATTTTGAAAAGAGATTGTTAAAAATTTCTTTGAATTCTTGAAGCTTCAAATTTGGCTATTTGTCTGTCTTTGATGTTTTGTCTTTTTGTTGTTTTGTTGGACTGAATGTTTGTTTATGTGCTGCATGACATAATAATGCATGTTTAGAATAATGTTTCTAAATCCCAGATTGATTAAAACCTTGAGTTTTCAGGAGAATTAAGAAGCAGCTCGTTTTTGAGGTAGGTGTGTTAACAGTTTTGCAGTTCAAGGTACATTAAGATGGGTTGGAATGAAGAAACTGTGGGTCCCGCCTATAGGCTGCCCATAAGAGGCTAGTTCTGCCTGACTCTGCCTCTACCAGGTTTGTTCATGCCTTTGTTTCATGGTGACACTCAGCACCTCCCTTCCTGAGTTTTAACACTGTTTAAGAGACAATAGAATCAAAATGCTTGTAGTGATTGTTGCCTTAACATGTTTTTTGTATAATAATTAAGGATGTAGCATGACATTTTGATTTATGTGTTTTACTATTAAAAGGTTAATGAAATAGTTTCAACTAATTTGAAGAATTAGTTTTGCATGAAGGATCATTGGTGATTTATTAGGTTGAAGGTTTTCCCTGGTGCCATTAAGCTAGCTGACAGTTTAAGATATGCTGAAAGTAAGGAATATTTTTGATAAAAAATCTAAGTCATGACTTCATACTGGGTGAGAATTATTTATTAGATTAACTTTGTAGAGTTTATGCATCACAATTACATTGGATGTCCATTAATCTAATACTCATCTTCATACAAGACAAATCAGGATGATATGTGACTTCATTCAACTGAAGTTTGCGTTTTGTTGTTAATGGAACTGAATTACGGTTAGAAACATCTGGATTTTATTTATTTATGTTGCGTTTGGTAATTTCATAGTGTCACCTTTTCTCAGAATTAATTTCTGGGGTTTTATGTAATGTGGTCCTGGTGACTAGAAGTTTTTTAACCTTTTTGCTGGATTGTCGCATGAGTTGGACACTGCGCCAGAAGAGGGGAATGTCAGAATGAATTACAAAAGTTTTAGCACTCATGGGAAAAGGGTAGCTCATACCTCCAGTGAGGACTTGGTGACAAAGCGAAAGAGACGTTGTACGTTGTTTATATAAATGGCGCATTGCTCCTTAAGATCACATTCTGAAAACCTGTCTGAAAGTATGGTGTTGATTCTTTTGTGAAATTTTACATCTCCACAGATTAGACCATATTTGAAATTTCTTTGGGTATTCTGAAACTATGGAAATAATGACCTGTAATCAGGCCTTCCTCAAACGTTATATGTCACATTTTTTTATATTCAGAATATTTAGCTGATGATCACTGCTAGTATACTAGGTGGAGTGAGAAGATTAATTCTTTTTGATTTTGCTGGATGTTTTGATGAAGTTCATGTAATTAAGCACCTAGGCTTGAGAATGGGACTTTGAAATGAAAAATTAGCCAAGGGTTGTGAAGGTTCTGCTTATTGTTTTCATTTACGATCGAGACTTTTGAAGTGCTGTTTGACAGGTTTCCTAAATTGGGCATGGGGATATGGCTAAGATTTCTACCTTCCACATCTTTGTGTGAAGAGAGGATCTTGTTTTACTGTCAAAACCTGTCCATTGTGCTTTTTCAAGTTTCACAGATTGCGAAAGGTGCATGGCTGAAAACAGATACTTCCAAACTCCACTCCTTGATTCCAGGAGAACACAGTTGAAGTCCAGATGCTGCATTGGCCCATATCAGATCCTACACCGTTGTCAAGGTAGCAGAACGTGACACCTGGGTCTATGCTACACTGGAAGGTGTTCATGGGAACACCACCTGAGCAGCATCCTGGTTCTGAACCTCCTACCTAGAGGAGTTTCCTACGACCGCCCACCTGTACTATTTTGGTAACAGGGCAGCTTGAAGCGCAGAAGCCAATCTGGGAGAGGCAGCAGGATTTCTAAATTTTGTTTATGATTTATTTTCTTTGTTTTCAGTACCAGAAGAAAGGACATTCCACTTCAAGGTCACGATGCAGCTATAGGGAAGATGTTCTGTTCTGATGCTGATGATTGGTATTGCAAGTTTTTGTTACTCCTGTGTTTATTTGGGAAAAGGTACAGCTAAGACAATGTGTGACTAATCTGAGTAATTATGCTAATAATACTCATCAGCTGATTCGAAGAGAGATTCATCACTTTTCTGACTACCATGATCATACTGATAATGTCTGGTGGCAACTGATGCATCAAACTGTGAGGAAGATAAGAAATGACACTTGTTATGTTTGTTGTTTGATTCCACATGCTATTAATGATCAACCATTTTGGTACCTGTTCCTATTGAAACTGCTTCTATTCTAACTATTTTCTTTCCAGATTGGCAACATAACCAGCTGGTGGGGGTTATTTTTCCTTGGGTGAGGAATTAAATTGTAAGGCAAAGCAGAAATGTTAGTAGATTTTTTAGTGAGACTAATTTAATATGTGCTGCTACAGGACTTCTTCATAGATTTTGGGGTAATAGGAATTAATAAGATCTAGATATTTGTATAGCACAGGAGGAAAACACACCTTGTTTCCTTGGAAAGACAGAGGGTAGCAAAACTATTATATCTGTTTCATGTGCGTTAACTAACAGACATAAATTTGAGTCATGTCCTATCAGAACTGATTCTTATACCATTTCAGGATCTTTGTGTTAACTCTTAATCTTACAGCCTTACTGAAGGGAAGTGAATTGTATGGCCAGGCAGGTAAATTAACCAGGGTTCTTGTTACTTTTCCTGGTAGAGATAAATTGGGAGTTGCTGACGGCTCGACAGAATGAAAATATGGGTTCCTCTTGGAATTTGGTCCTGGTTCATTACTGGTGGTTGGACATCCTTGGTAATAAAGATTGGAGTCATTTTATTTTTATTTTTGATGTTTATTTTAAAGTGTTGTCTTTGTTTTTTTGGTTTTACTTTGATTATAATCTTGGGTGATGGTTTTGAAGAATTTTTCTTTTAGTTGTAATTATCTTGTAATCAGAAGAAAGGAGTTGTTATGGAAATTCTTCATTTAGTGCTCCAAAGTATTCCAAATTGTTGTGAACATTCTTTCTTAAGTGCTGTGAACACATTTAACCTTTCTCCTCTGACCTATGTGTTTGAAAAGTGTTCTGTCTTCTTAGAGCAGATGGCCTCTAGCCATTTGTTGAAGAATGATGGTCAACACTCCCTAAGGGGGGACAGATGAGGTCATCATTCATAGTTGTCTTATCTTTGTCCTGGGGAGGTTTAGGGGCTATAAGGTTAAACTCTTTGAAGCTGAGGTAACACCCACATACTGTTTAAATACTGTCTGTGAACTGTGTTCTGGGCCTCTGTTTCACTGACTCATCAGTGACAGGGTCTTCAAACGCAGAAATGCCTTTGAATAAAACTTATAAAGACAAAGTCCGGATTTTCTCTTATTGTGAGTTAATTTCTCTCCCACTTTGATAAGAAAAATTCTATTATATTAGCTTTAACTGCTAACGACTTAGGACACGTGCTTGCCTGCTTAAGAGTATATACCCAGAAAGGTTGTTAGTTTTCAATCCAGTAAATAATATTTCCCCAACATTATTTTACAAATTTGATAACTAAGTAAACACCATTAAGCCCCATTTCTCCAGAAAGATTTGGGTCTTTTCCAAAATATTTCCTTAAATATTTTACCATTTCCTTAATAATATTTCTTTAAATATTATTTTAATAAACAAAGGCAGCTAATGGAACACCGTTGAGAATTAGTCATCCAGAAGGTTGGTTTTATTCAGCAGATCATTCTTTAAAATATTATTTTATTAAAATAATATTTTATCTGATCTTGCATTGTGAATGGTTGTCTAAAGGTATGCTAATTATTGCCTAAGTTGGTTCCAAGACTAATTTAACTTCACTTCCAGGTTCTTCAAGATAATCCTTGGTTCTCAAACATAAATAACATTGTATGGTAATCTTGCATCACTCTTTTGGTCATGGTTTTCAGTCTTCTCTAATCATCTCTAATTAGTCTTTGTTATTCTTTAATTCTGCTTGGTAGTTTAGTTGGATTGTTTTAGCAAAGTAAAGAGTTTGTTGATTGAAATATGTTTGACTTTGAGATGACTTATTTTTGTTAATAAATTCTTGTATTTTAAGAAATTGTATGAATTCATTCCATGTGTGTGCAGAGTTTTGCTGTTCAATAGTGTCAGAGCTTGGCTCACACCTTTCTATTTTGTCCTAATACCATCGCCTTACTGGGCTGGTATTCAGAGGGCAACCCTTAACAGACCGAAATATTATTTGATAAAATATTAATATTAAATATTAAATATTATCAGATTCATAATCACAACAATACCATAGTGATATAAAGCATGAGTTCTAATGTTTCCCTTTTGTTAGAATAGGATAAGAATGCTCATCGACAAACACATTATAAGGATAAATGGCCCAAGGTTTGTCACGAACAACCTGAGGCTGGAGCACTGGGTTTGATAGTGGAGCAACTGGTTTGGTTAGAAAGCCACAGCACACTTAGATTAAGTATGGACACCCGCTACTACACAACCTAACAGATAGACACCAAAATGGTGACACATAGTCTACTGATAATCACTTAGGGAGTGCACATCCATTGCATTGGAGTGCCAGATATAAAACTACATGTGACCTTCTATCGGGGCTCTTCGTCATCCTTACACAGACGGCGACGTTCCGAGACGGGAGCCTCAGCGCTGATCTCTGTAATCATTCCTCTGCCTTAATTTAGATTAAAAGAGCTAAAAGTTAGAAACTGGTTGAGAGTCATTCATTTAAGAGTCAGTGTTAGATAAAGTGTGTGATTGCTTCTGGGGACCAAGTACCAGAGGAGCTCCGAGGCGTCTGACTGGCAACAGGGTGCGGTAGCTCGAACAAATTGGTGTTTCCGCCAGCGCCCCGGAAGCAAAAACCACTTTTTGATAGGATTATTGCCACGAAAGGACAACGCCTCACAGCAGCAGCCGCAACTTAAAAGGTAGGGAGATTCCTATTAAAAAATTTTCCAGTGTTTTTCCTGTAAAAACACTCTGCCTGTGTTGTTAGTTCTGAGTGAGCTGTTTTTGTAATTCTTGGAGGCAAAGAAATGGTTCAGAACAATTGTTGCGAACTCGTTAAACCGTAAGGCGTGAAGATAAGCGGTGCGATTTTAACGATGTTAGCCCGGGAAGAAAGGTACAAGGTTTCGAGTTCCTTTATTGTATGCAAGGGAAGATCGGTTTCCCTCGCACACAATATAAAAGTCACCTCCCTGAATAAGGCACGCTAATACTCGGTATGGGGTTTGTCGGGTCCTGACCATCCCATAAGGAGGGTCAAAAGATACTACCGAGGGGAAGTGTATGGGTTTAAATGGCCTCCCTGATCCTCTTAAAAGATCTCAAAGCCGCCCACTTCTTTGAAAGTAAACACGCAGGGATATAGATGCACATACCCGGTAAGGTTTGTCGGGTCCTGACCATTCCATAAGAACGGTAAAAAGATACTGCCGGGGGGAGTGATACGAGTTTAAAAGGCCTCTCTAACCTTGTTAAAGAAAAAGGTTTAAAAGCCGCCCGCTCCTTTTTATTATTTTTGAGTAAACAGCTGTATAAAGATAAAAGTGTAACAACTGGCCAGTGTGAATGTGTAAGAGTCGGAAGTGAGTTGACGGAAGTGACGGAGGACATATTACACTGACGGACTTTGACTGCTACATGCTAAGCTAACAGACCCTAGCTCACTGAATAAACTGCTCTGAATAAGCTTTGGTGTCTGAGAGATAACAAAATAAGCTCTCATGTGGACCAGGAAACGGTGATGTACCACCTGGTTGGCCAGAGTGTGTGAACGTGTGTGTGAAGTGAAAGAATGACTGAGACATCACTAGAAAATAAGCTCCCTGCTTATGTATGAGCATGCTTGGAGACAGGGAGGAGAAATATATTAGCATGTTTCAACCACAAAGACGCTTTAACAAGTTAAAACAACAGTTTGATGGAGCTTGTTTGGGTCCCGGAAATTGTTGTCGAGTCACCAGAAAAGCGTAAGAAATAATTTTTAACCATTAAGTGACACAAAGTGGTTCCACACTAAAATTTGGTATTTACAGGGTAATCCAACTTATGTTGCCAATGTCTGTCAATTTTGTCTGTCTGTTTTTGTGAAATGAAAATCTGTTTCATGTTATGTTAACAACAGAGGTAGGAATAGAATAATGCATAAAAAAATGAACGGAAAGTTGGACTGAAAACTTAACAAAAACTTAACTTATAATGTTTAGATGGCATAGCCATTATTTATGCATAAATAGGTTTATTGTGGTAGGCAGAAGTACAAATTAATTTTTCAACTACTTGCTGCAAAAAGGGTGACTAGAGGCTAAGTATCCATAGTTTTTGTGTCAGACTACCAGGTGCTACAAAGGTAGGCTATACTTTCCTTTTTCTGAACAAAATGATTCTGTTTATAACTAATCTATTTGCCTTTTTATCTTCTTTTACTCCTTAATAACTGGTACACAGCAAGACTGCAATGTCGTTCATTTTTGTCTTCTTTGTATATAATAATAATGGAAATAACAATGTACAAATATGATTATGTGTTGTGAAACTAAGATGGCAAAAGAAAGATTTCACTACCCAAGTCTGTGGTTTCTTGTTCGTGTTAATTTGTTGTACTGGGATGACTGTATGATCAAATTGTTTATTTTCAGGCATTGCCGGTCATAATAGTCATGATTTCTCTGGAAAGGTTGATGAAGAGTCGTCCCACTATATTGCCTGATGATGTGAGCGATAACCCTAAACATTTATTTTTCTCATAGGTGAAGAAGGCCTGAAAAGTTGGCTGGGACCAGACTGACGAATGGGTCCATTGACACACATTATTACTTAGAACATAAGATCTCTGGGATTCAGGAACAATAAGAATCCAAAGATTGTGTTGGAGGGTTGAAAACATGTGGTTGAGAAGGGTGTGACAGGAATGAATGAAGGCCCAAGGTATGAATGATGTGGGCAACATGAGTGAAAGGTTCATGAATCGAATGGTATGTTTTAGTTTCTGTGAGCTCATTATTTGTTTTGGGTTTTGATTCATAGCTGTGTTTGGACAACTAATGAGCATTTTGGAATGCACCAAGTTTTGTTTTTCATTTGTTTTTCTCTAATGTTGGTATTCCATATACTGTATGTGTTCGGATGCTCGCAAGTTGGAACAATTTTCTAGGTTTTAGTTTCTGAGGGTGAAAACTTAAATTTCTTATGAATTGTCTTGAGGTGAAATTGGATCTAAATTCTCTTTGGGATGGGAGCAGAACCAAATAGATCCTGTTATTCTACCATAGGGTTCTGGTTGAATAATTTGATGGTTAAAGATTTGGCCATCCATTCTTCTTTAAGAGGGGAGGCAGAAGCCGGCATGTGTTATGTGTCTTAAGTGTTTGTCTAAATTTCTGTTTCAAGTTTTGTCTAAAATGTTTGTCTGACAAACCTTTAGACTTCAGAGAGAACAAAAATAAATAATAATAATCATAGGATGGAAAAATGGAAATGGATATATTGGGGACAAAATGACTGGTTATAGTGATCAAATGTTTAACAGGAATGAATAACTAAATAATGGTATGATTAAGTTTAGGTAAATATAATCAAATTATCAATGCGTTTGAAAAGTAGGTTGTCCAAAACACTGGACACCTTCATGTTAAATGATATAAATACATTGTTCTGGGGATGATTTCAAAAAATTATTTTGGAAAATAACGGTTAGCACATATCTAACTTTGGCTACAAGTTAACGGACAATAAATTAGCAAGTAACAGGGTTACAATATAAATATGATTTTTGGTTAAAGGTGAGAATATGACTATTAAATTATCCACATATAAGATTCTCATGAAAACAGGTATTGGAGCATTTCCTGTTCCCAACAACCCCTAAAGGAAATTGTTATTGATTTTATGGGTACTGACAACAGAGTGAAAGGATGTGGAGATGTCCTTGACACTTTCACCAGGTCGGCTGAGAGCTAATCACACTATCAAAAAACTAAAGTTTGTGCTGATACAAAAATGAAGTGGCTGAATGCGCTCCCCTTGGTGATGTTTTACATAAGATCATCACCCACTGAGCTCATGGGTTTAACTCCCCATGAGCTGGGGTTAGAGTTTAACTCCCCATGAGCTGCTGACAGGAAGAACCATGCCCTGACCTTTCACCTCCTCTCTCCAGTCAGGGTGTGCACCCAGTCTGGATTCACAGAGAGAGCAACTGACATGTTCAAAGATTTTAATCTGCTGTGAAGTTTTTGTCTCAAAACACACAGGAGGCTCTAACCAAAGAACCAACAGGAGAAACAAATGGAACGCTGGATGAGGGCAAAACTAAGGTAAGCAGATTATTTTGCAGGAAGGTAGAGCCATCCTCCGAAGGAAACCTCAGAGAAATCAGAAAGCACCTGAGGAAGAACACACGAATAGTTTCGATAGGATATCTTTCGACTTAACATTTCATTTCCAGCTAACACATCAAAAATGTGCTTGTGAAACTAAATTAATTTATTCCAGTAACCATAACGTCATAAGGTAAGATTAACTCATCTATTTGCTTTCAACTAACAACATACAATTATGTGGAACCTGTTTCATACATTTTGAGTGGGCTGGGTTACTTCAACAGAGGGAACGTGATAAAGAAATAAACCATTAAAATTCTATTTGTTGGGTTAAAGCTTGAAGTAGTATGTCCTGGTAAATTTGAAAGGAGGTCACAAAGTCAAAAAATCACAGAGGGGAGTAGGATTTCTAAAGTAAAACTGTATGAATAATCAACAAACAAATGTTTATTTCTGTGAATGTGGGAAATTGTGGAATAACTTGCATGAAGGGTTAAAGGAATGTTCAACTATTTAATCAATTCGATTAACTTCATGAATAGAAATTATAACTTCCAATGTGCTTCTGAGTTAATTATTTATGGATGATGATGTTTGCAACTTAGATCAGAACTGATTTATGGGGAATAATGGCTTTGGGGGCGACTACATATTGAGTGGACAGGAAAGATGTTCCCTGGTTTCCCTCTCCATCCAGGATGCCCTGATACCGATTGGCCCACTTCGTCAGGGGGAACCTTTCAGAAAATGTGTTTTTGAATTTGATAGTTCTGCTAGAATACAAACTGCTTCCTCTTAGAACCGATTCTAATCTTTTAAATGACACCAAGGCAAAACAAGAGAGACAGCTGAAGGCTGTGTAACCAGGATGTTGAAATTATTTCTAGTCAAAATGGAATAGCTTTGGATATGATCCTTACAAAAAAAAAAAGAAGAAAAACGGTTGTGTGGTATTTGTGGAGAGGTTTGTTGATCTTTTATCCCCAACAATTACAGCACCTGATGGATCTCTGATGAAGGCCCTAAATGAATTGCAATCACTATCCATTGAATTAAAATCGCACTCAGGAATCGATGAACAATTCACAAACATGTTTGAGACGTGGTTTGGAAAATGGGGAAACCTACTGGTGAGTATATTCACTTCATTGACTGTTGTGGTGATTGACAGGTTGTGTATGCTGTTGTGCACCGTGTATTCGAGCTCTCATCCTCAGGTGTATTGATCGTGCGATCGGTTCCATTGATACCAGACACACACAGCGGTCCTGCTGCTGGGTTGTTGCCCTCCTACGGCCTCCTCCACGTCTCCTGGTGTACTGGCCTGTCTCCTGGTAGCGCCTCCAGGCTCTGGACACTACGCTGATAGACACAGCAAACCTTCTTGCCACAGCTCGCATTGATGTGCCATCCTGGATGAGCTGCACTACCTGACCCACTTGTGTGGGTTGTAGAGTCCGTCTCATGCTACCACGAGTGTGAAAGCACCACCAACATTCCAAAACATCATCCAGAAAGCATAGGTACTGAGAAGTGGTCTGTGGTCCCCACCTGCAGAACCACTCCTTTATTGAGTATGTCTTGCTAAGCGCCAAAGCTTTCCCCCTGTTGTCTATTCCATTTACACAACAGCATGTGAAATTGATTGTCAATCAGTGTTGCTTCCTAAGTGGACAGTTCGATTTCACAGACGTTTGATTTACTTGGAGTTATATTGTGTTGTTTAAGTGTTCCCTTTATTTTTTTGAGCAGTGTATGTCTGTCGTTGGGAAACTGTGGGCAATAAATGGTCCCCAAAAGGGCTAACTACATAAAAAACCCATCTAGGCCCAATCTTTCATGTTTTTACTGGGTACCATGTGGTTACAACATGGGCTAAAATATGGGTTTTACGTGGGATTGTCCACGGGTTCAATAATGGCCCGATCTTATAAGCCCATATAGGTGTAATGTTGAGAAAATCCGGGCACTAAGTTGGCATTAACAAGTAAAAGTACACAAAAACCCATCAGAGCCCCATCTTTCAAGTTCTTTGGGTACATGACTACAGCCTGGGCTAAAAATGGAAATGGGATTATCAGGGGGTTCTGTAGTTGCCCCTTGTTAGTTGTACTTTGAATTGGCTAAATTTTGTAGGAAAACTTCTACAAATTCAATTAGAGTCTCATCATTAATTTTTGTGTATGGAATATGTGGGATTGTCCACGGGTCTGATTTTTGTCCATGGGTTTGATCCAAATTAACAAGTAAACATCAAAGAAACATCAATCCGGGTATAATTATTCATTTTCCTTTTTGGGTGCACCATGGGACCTAAAACAAAAGTTCTTCTGCACCAGAAGAAAAAAAAAGAGTGAGCAAAAGTAAATTTAACCCTAGCTTACTTCCTTACTGTGTTTGAGCTGTCGTTTATTTTGCTGTTCCAATTGTTCATGCTAAATAAAACTGGTTCTCCCCAATCAAACACTGTTTAGAAATTGTTATTTGTGTATACTGTTAATTCAATTCAAATTCAATTCAATCTAAAAAAGACTCACAAAGAGAAGGTTGACAATTAGAAAAGTTTTAATGATGTAAAATAACATAATTATCTTTGGCGCTCGGACCTGGGAGGAAGACATGAATTTTGAGAATGATATGAGCTAGCATGAACATTGTAAAGCTTATATTTAGAGATGTCTTCCCCCCAAAATAAGGTCGAGGACTTGACGAGGCCTAATTGAGGACTAAGGAGAGTGGGATGAAATAGGAAAATGAAAGAACGAAAGCCACTGGAAAGATTAAAGCAGAAAAGAGAAGTTTGTAAATATGGTTTGAAATAAGGAAGATATTTGAGAAGCAGAGGAGATGATAGATATGCCGAAAGGGCCATACGAAGTGATAGATATGCCGTTTAGGCGGTGCAAGGCGATGCAACATTTGATGAAAAGTTTAGAGAGCAGAGTAAGATGATAGATATGCCGCTTGGCAATGCATTATTATTTCAAACTTGAGAGCAGAGCAAGATGATAGATATGCCGTGTTGGCAATGCGTGATTATTTCAAACTTTGAGCAGAGCAAGATGATAGATATGCCGTGTTGGCAATGCGTGATTATTTCAGACTTTGAGAGCAGAGCAAGATGATAGATATGCCGTGTTGGCAATGCGTGATTATTTCAGACTTTGAGAGCAGAGCAAGATGATAGATATGCCGTGTTGGCAATGCATGATTATTTCAAACTTGGAAGCAGAGTGAGATGATAGATATGCCGCAGGCAATGCATGATTATTTCAAACTTGGAAGCAGAGTGAGATGATAGATATGCCGTAGGCAATGCATGATTATTTCAAACTTGGAAGCAGAGTGAGATGATAGATATGCCGTAGGCAATGCATGATTATTTCAAACTTGGAAGCAGAGTGAGATGATAGATATGCCACAGGCAATGCATGATTATTTCAAACTTGGAAGCAGAGTAAGATGATAGATATGCCGTGTGGGCAATGCGTGATTAGAGGTAGAGATGAAGAAATTAAGGAAATCCTATGGAGTGCTAAAAAATGCAGAAAAGGAATGCAGGTGAAGTTTAAGAAATTAGTTTAAAAATCAAGATCTATGAGTCGGGGTTTAGTAATTAATGAACGTCAAGGTAATGCATGAAAATAAGAAAAGTAATTGCAGAAAGCATGAGAAAACAAGGAATAATCAGCCTCCAATTAAGGATGGGCGAAACGAATAGAATTACCTGAAAAGATCACAGAAGATCTAGAGTGAGGGAGAAAATTATACTTGGCTGGCAGGAGCTGAAGAGTTCTGAAAAATGAAAATGTGGGCAAATCAATAATGGATTAAGCCAATCACCACCAGGAAACGAAAGGAGCTTTACCTGAGAACTGAGAGAACGTTGCGCAGATCCTTTGCACACTGCGGATGAGGAGGACCAGCGACCCAATTGCTGTAGAGTGGCTGAGGAGAGGCCTAGGGTTGCTGCAGTAGTTGCTGCTCCTATCCTGAAGGAATGGCCTGAAAATTGATCATGGGGCATGCCTTATTGAACTAGGACCTGCTTGAATTGTTTGATGAACCAGGATGAGGTCATTGGATTTTTCTTGGGGATGAGAAAAAGGGGCATATTAGGAGGGCCTAATTTCTGTATCTTGAGAGCAAATTTGAACATTGCAAGGAATGGACAAAAAGGACCATTGAGACGGGCGATGGAGATGAAGCAGGGACCTTTTCCTTTGGTATGTTTGAGAAAGAGTTTGTAATGGTCTGAGAGATAATACGACACCCTTTCGTCAAACTTTTTGACAGGTGACCTTTGACCTTTAAGGGGGGTCATGGGTTTATGGGGGATGGGGAGGTCATGGGGTCAATGGGGTGTGACCGAGGGGGCGTAACCGTGGATGTTGATTGGATGTCGTCATGAGTGGCAAGACTTTAAATGAGCCAATAATAATACAGGGGTGTGTTTAAGGGTGTAACGGGGAAGTCCTTAGATGAACCAATGAAAACACAGGGGTGTGTTTAAGGGTGCAACGGGGAAGTCCTTAAATGAGCCAATGAAAACACAGGGGTGTGTTTAAGGGTGTAACGGGGAAGTCCTTAAATGAGCCAATAATAATATAGGGGTGTGTTTAAGGGTGTAACAGGGAAGTCCTTAGATGAACCAATGAAAACACAGGGGTGTGTTTAAGGGTGTAACAGAAAGTCCTTAGATGAACCAATGAAAACACAGGGGGTGTGTATGATATGAATAAAAACAAGATAAATATGGTATTATCAGAAACTGTATGGCAAAAATACATGCAGCCTTTATACTTTAAAGGTATGCTGAACTTAATGCATGCCTGTCAGATGAAATCCTAATAAAGTGAACTGTTGTACCTGACAGAATTGTAAGTTCATTTTTGCTTTACAGCAGGACCTATTTGCTTAATTATAAGGGAAATTTAAATCGGTTCATAATAGAAAACCCCAAAAAATAAAAAAGTAAAGATTCCCTACCCCCAAAAAAGAATGAGCAGACCGTCCGCTTCAGCATAAGACATCATAAAAGAACACAGTCCCCCTCCTCTGCTAAAATGTTTGAGTAAGAGACAATCTGCTCCATTGTGTGTGTGTGTGTGTGTGTGTGTGTGTGTGTGTGTGTGTGTGGTGTGTGTGTGTATTGATTTGAGCTCTGGCTACCTGTCCAAAGTGTCAAGGCAGATGTTCATGAAAAAAAGTTGGGGCATTGCCTAATTGCCTATGTCAAAGTGGTCCTGCAGCAGTGTCAGAGGTCACTGGTGTCTCACCGGTATCACATGCTTTTTCGCACAAGTAAGTGAGTTATATACCTTAAGTACAATCCTTTCCATATGTATGGGGGTAAAGATGGGGGGTAATTGGATCTCTTCAGCATTTCGGGGGCGTTGGCAATATAAAAAGGTTACTTTCAGAATAATCCCAGGATAGGAGAGACATCAGTGGTTTCAACAAGCTCTGCAGAGTCAACTCAGGCTAAAAGGTTCAAACTTGTTACACTGAAAATACTTGTAGAACTCTAGTTTAAAACTTGTTGCATTGAAAAAATACCAGTACAGAAAAAAAACAATGTCGATACATATTTCAGGAAACGAAATTTCTGGACTTTCTTCAACCTGCTTCTAACGATTCACAGAAGTACAATACCGTCTTTACAAGTAAGTAATCATCTTTAAGAAATCATTAATTGCATGTGAGTGTTCTCTAATATTGTTTAATATATATATATATATATATATATATATATATATATATATATATTGTTTCTTTTTTTTCTTAGGCCCCGCCGATGAATTTGATGATTTTATCTTGACACAGAGCGAATACGGTATTTAATGTTAAATGCAACAACATTTTATAGTTAACGAATAAATCAGCTAACATTGAACAAATCTACTCATAGATTTGATGACAGACGTAAACCGAATGAACACGTTGGAAGGGGTCGCAGGCCTGAATCGTGCTTCTCCCAGACAGTCAAGTTGAGAGACGGCTTATCACTAAAAAACAAGATCCCAATTACATCTGGACTTTCTTCTATCAAAGAAGAGAGAGAGTCTGATGCATTAAATACGCCACCGCAAATTATCGTCATTTCCCCTGAAAGCACACCTGATAAACTGCCAACTGCTCCCGGGAGAGAAAGTAAGTTCCAAAAAACTATTTGTTTTGTTTTGCGGTTGAATGTGGAATATTAGAGAATTGTTTAAGCCACAGATAAAAACTGTTTACAGATTTAACGGAGGACGTATCTCTGAAAGAAGACAAGGCTGAAAAACCAGCTTTGATCAAGCAAACTAATAAAGAACTTGGAATAAGCAATGCAGAGCCATCAGCTGTTGAACGGGAAGGTGAGTAAAAATAAGGTAAGTAAAAAAAAAAAATAAAAAATATCTATAATATATATATATATTTTTTTTAAAGCAAGCATAGTTCAATAAAATAATATAATATAAATCTGTTTACAGATTCACCCAAAGATGCGGCCCTGAAGCCGCCCTCCAGAAGGTCACTTTTCAAAGATCAAGACGGTGTTTCACACAAGCGCATCAGTCCAGTGCAACAAGAAGCGAAATCTGGAGCTATTTTCGCACAGAACCGCCCTCCAAGTAAGTTAAAGTATTTCAAAATTCGTTTATAAGCCTACAAGTATTAAAGTTATTGGGAATCACTTCCTCCTTAAAAACTCGCTTATTTTTAAAAACTATTACTATGGTTTATTTATGAGCGCTGTGATGCGCAGCGTAAGGTAACTTTATTTTTATTTTGTTTTCACAGAATATCTAACCCCGGCGAAAAGGCAGCGGCTCTCTGCGTTGCATACCAGAGCAACCCTTGTTAAAGGATTAATGAACGGTACGTTTAATTCTTACCTACTGGATTAATTCGAATTCCTTTTTTTTTCAACCTTTGTTTTTTCAACTTTCAATTTGTTTATTTATATATTTATTTTTTTTTGTCCATTCTCTTTGCAGAGGTAACGTTGATGATAAAGAAGATTCGGTCCGGAACTGCACAGCAGCGCAGAAAGAAGGCCTCGCAAGCTGCACGGGACCGTCGAAATAAAGCTTCATCCTTGGCGCTTTTGACCGCATGTCAGGTTCTGATACAGAAGCAGTTCGGTGACATCAAGGTGATTTTAAACTGAACTGATCACTGTGTTTTTTTTTTTTTTTTTGTTTTGTTTTTTTTTTTTTTTTGTTTTTTTTTTTCTTATGCTCATATAAATGGATAACCGAATCAGACTTGCCCTGGATGAAATAAGGGATTTAGTAGCTGAGCTTAATGAAAATCCCAATAGCTGCACATGTTTTAGACGAGGAGACGGAGGAGGAGGAGGGGGGCAGGATGAAGCATCTCTTGTTAACAACCACGGTGACTTTTTAAGCTTACTAGAACATTACTCTTGCTGATTTAAATAGACGCCTCCACCTGATCAAAATTTAAGCTTACTACAACAAGCTCTTGATGATTTAAATAGACCATCCGTCTCCACCTGGCAGTCATCAAACCGGGTCAGATAATTTAGAAACCCCTTCAACATCACACAGTGCGGCGCAGCATGGGGGTAATGTCAATCAGGAGGTAGCGGTCAGCTCTGATCAGATTGAACGTGAACGTTTTAATAACATTGAAATAAGGAGACCTTTTAGAATTCCACCCCCCTGTCCTGGTAACGTTCCAGATCTTGCAGCATTCTATACAAACATCATGCGTGTTGTCATTGAATTAGCCGACGTTGCAAGATCATTAACCAGACGTAACGACGTTGTACAGCTGGAATTAGTGGGTGAAAATCTCAATCGTCACGTCACATTTACTGTTACCGATGATGGTAATATGATCCTGCCTGCTTTCGAGGAATTTTTGGACGACTTAGTACAATCAAATGCTGATGTGCCTGTAGACAATAACTTGGAATTCGTTCTACAGGTAGTAAATGATCCAGAAGGTGGTTCAAAACGTAAGGCAACAGGAACATTAGACAGTGAACTGTTTAATAAGAAAATGCGTCACCTGTATGTTGTAGATAATACCGGTAATCAGTTATGCTTTGCCATCTGCCTCGCACACGTCTCTGACCCTGAGCTTACTGATAGTCAGGCTTTAGAGCTGGGGAGGAAATGGCAGCATCAGGCAGGGTTCAATGAACAAACAGCGGTTACTTTTAGTGACATTGGTAAATTTGAAAACATTCTAAAGAGAAAAATTGTAGTGTTTCACAGAACCACGGGCTCTACAGCTCTGTGTAAATTTGAAACCGGTTTCCCTGATCGTTCAAACCCTCTCTTTCTGCTGTTATTTCAAGGTCACTACTATGGAATAAAAAATCTCAAAGGGTTTATAGGTTCCAGACATGTCTGTGCATATTGTTACAGCGGTTATGAAAACGCACACACACACCATTGTGAAGGGTATTGTCCAGTGTGTCATACATATCAATGTGTGCAAGAAATTAACGAACCTGTCGTCTGTGCAGGTTGTCACAGAATCTGTCGCAATTCTTTATGTCTCGCTAGACACAATGAACCCCGCAACAGATCTAATTCTGACAGACCTATGAGTGACTGTGAGTTGGTAAAATTGTGCAAGGCGTGCAAAAGAATATACGTTATTCCGATCAGTAATCCAGGTAAACCACACGTGTGTCATGTAAAATGCAGTATTTGCGGTGAGAATATTCTTCCCGGCTTAGACGTTACATGCGATCAGCACCAGTGTTACATTCAGACATGCAATCCCATTAATCAGTTAGATGATAAACTGATTTTTTATGATTTTGAATGCTTCATTAATGAGAGCGGTGTGCACATCCCCTTTCTGGTCTGTGCTAAAACGTTGAAAGGTGATGAATGGCACGCTTATGGGTTAGACTGCGCCCAAAAATTTGTTCTCCACTTCAGAAGGCCGATGTACAGAGGTTTCTGCTTAATAGCACACAATGCTCGCGGTTATGACAGCTACCTTATTCTCACGGCTATGGTGCGGTTAGGTATTAAGCCTCATCTCATCATGCTAGGAAGTAAAGTTCTCTGTTTAACCGACCCTGATTACAGGTTAAAATACATTGATAGTCTTTCCTTTCTTTGTATGAAGTTGAGTGCCATGCCGAAAGCGTTAGGTTTTACCGATCAAAGCAAGGGTTTTTTTCCCCCACCTCTTCTCCTCCGAAGAGCGCCTCCAGTACATGGGGTCATATCCTGCTCCATCCTCCTATGCAGTGGAACGCATGAGTCTTCAAGAACAACAGGCTTTTAACAGCTGGTACAGAGAAGAGAGCAAAGGGGTCTTTGACTTTAAGAAAGAAGCTATTCGTTATTGTAAAAATGACGTTGAAATTCTTTCTCAAGGCTGCTTAAAATTCAGAGACGAGTTCTTTAAGGAGACAAGTGTGGATCCGTTTAAATGCATCACGATAGCATCAGCTTGCATGAAGGTTTTTGTAACCAATTTCCTTCCTCCTAAAACCTTGGCAATCCCATCACCTCTGGATTACAGGTGTAGCAGCAAAACGTTCTCCAGCGTGTCTATTCAATGGCTCGGGTGGATTGCAGACAGCAGAAAAATAGACATCCAACATGCGTTAAGCAAAGGGAAAAAAAAAATTGGCCCGTATATTCTGTGGATGGGTTTGCAGAGATTAACGGTGTCAAAGTCGCGTTTGAATTTTACGGCTGTTTTTTCCACGGATGTAAATTGTGTTATTCACCTCATGAAAAGTGTCCTTTGAGAGGGGTAGCGTTTGAACAGTTTTACGCTGCCACTGTAGAGAGAAGCAAGGTGCTCCAAACTGTGTACGGCCTCAGACTCGAAGTAATCTGGGAGCATCAGTGGACTGAAATGAAAAAAACCCACCCGGGGGTGATCAGCTTTCTTGAGAAAGTTAACGCACCCGAACCGTTATCACCCCGAGATGCTCTGTATGGTGGACGCACCTGCGCAATGAGACTGAGGTACACAGCAGGGCCGGGTGAAACTGTGCATTATGTGGATTACACATCTCTGTATCCTTATGTAAATGCTAACTGCGTTTACCCCCTCGGTCACCCCACCATCATTTACAAAGATTTTGATGACCCCTGCAGCTACTTTGGCATGATCAGAGCCGTGGTGTACCCAACACGAGGCCTCTTTTTCCCTGTTTTGCCTTACAGGACTTCCAGAGGTAAACTTTTGTTTACTCTCTGCCGCACATGCGCTGAAATAAATAATCAAACAGGCCCCTGCGCGCATAGTGATGAGGACAGAGCTCTGACAGGTGTGTGGGTGAGTGTAGAGTTTTGTAAAGCTTTGCAGTGTGGTTATCGCCTTGCTAAAATCACAGAGGTGTGGCATTTTGAAAAGAGCAGTGACACAATCTTCAGAGGGTATATTAACACTTTTCTCAAACAAAAGCAGGAGGCGTCAGGATACCCGTCTGAAGCGGTGGATCAGGAGAGCAAAGCAAAGTATGTAGCAGACTACAAACTCCATCAGGGTATCCAATTAGACCCTGATAAAATCGAGGTTAACCCAGCCAAAAGGCAGGTGGCAAAACTGTGTTTAAACAGTTTCTGGGGGAAATTTGCACAAAGAAGTGATCTGTCTCAGACCACAGTCATCACTAACCCTGATGAATTTTTCAACTTCATGTTCTCGAGTAAATACAGGGTTAACTACTTTCATTTCTTCAACCCTGAAATGTGTGTAGTGCAGTGGAACTACAGCAGCCGACTGATCTGTCCTCCAAATAAGACAAACAATGTGTTCGTTGCAGCATTCACTACCGCTTATGCACGTTTAAAACTTCTCAGCAGCATGGAGCAATTGCAGGACAGACTGATTTATATTGACACGGACAGTTTGATTTATGTGACAAAAAGTGGTGAAACTCCTTTGGAGCTGGGAAATTATCTGGGAGATTTAACGGACGAGTTAGATGGGGATTCTATTTTAGAGTTTGCATCGACAGGTCCCAAGAGTTATGCATATCAAACCAAAAACCATAAAAAGGTAGTGATGCGTCTCAAGGGCATCACTCAGACGCATGAATGCAGTGAGAGGGTCAATTTTGACAGCATCAAAGGGCTGGTTGAGAGTTATTTAGCGGGGTCCAGAGAAGGTTTCATTGAAATTCCACAGCAGACAATCAGAAGGGATAAGAAGAGATTCCGCTTGACAAACGCAACATTTCTGAAAAAGTTTCGGTTGGTCTATGATAAGAGACGTCTTTTTTCTGACGGGACAACTCTGCCTTTTGGTTATTAGAGCTTAAGAAGAAGAGAAAATTAAAAAAAATAAATAAAAAATCACATTCCATGGATTTACATCAGATTGATTTTCATCCTAGATGTAGAACGCCTTTTTCATGTATGATTATTGGACCCAGCGGGTGCGGGAAAACTTTCTTTGTAAAAAGTATTTTGCAAAATTGTAGTCATGTCATGGATGTTGTTCCTGAATATATTGTATGGATTTACACTTCTTTTCAACCCATGTATGCTGAATTACAGAAGATGAATAAAAATATTACCTTTGTGGAAGGATTGCCTCGTTCTTTTGAAGATGAAAACCTGTTTCCTCCTGATCAGAATCATCTGATCATTTTAGACGATGTTATTGCTCAAGCCTCAGATGATGAAAACGTGATGAAGGTCTTTACCCAGTTTCGTCACCATCGTAATATGAGCGTTATGATGTTGACTCAGAATGTTTTTCATCAGGGAAAATTCAGTCGCACCATCAGCCTGAACGCTAATTATATGGTGTTGTTTAAAAACCCGAGAGATAAACTGCAGCTGAATATACTGGCCCGCCAAATGTTTCCATCTCAAAAGGGTCTCTTCCTGGAGAGTTTTGAAGATGCGACAAGAGACGCTCATGGATATTTAATCATCGATTTTACACCCACCTGCCCAGAACATTTCAGACTGAGAACGGGGATACTTCCTCACCAGTGGTCAGCTGTGTATGTGCCCAAAACAAAGTAAGTCATCATGTCTGCGCGTATAAAAAGGAATGTACCATTATTCAGAGCTCTGTACCAAGCTACTCCTCAGAAACGTAAAGATATTCTCGCACACTGCTCTCCCGACTTTCTTCAGGCTCTGTGTGAGATTGCTCTGAATATTTTAAAAGGTAACATTAAACTTTCACCCTCTCAACACCGACAATTGAAGAAGCAGAGAAAACTCATCAGACTGTTGGCTGATAAAAGAACCGGTATAAAACGTAAACAGCTGGCTCTCAAAAGTCAAGGAGGTGGTTTTATTCTTCCCATCTTAACGGCACTTGCTCCCTTGATCGGTGATCTAGTGGGAGGGTTAATCAGAAGATAATGTCTCTCAGAACATCGCAGAAGATGCTTCTCATTTCCCCTCATCAATTCAAGCGTCTGACCCAGTCAGACACGTCCATCAGACAGACGGCGGAGGAGAATTTGGATGCAGACATGAGAGCGATATTAAACGAACCCGGTTTGACTTCTTATGAAAAAATCAAGAAATATGATGCGCTCCATGCTGAGTCTCCCAAGAACACCGAGTCAGCAGTCCCCACCCTAACACTAAAAGGGTTTGAGGCAGGGAAGCTCTTCCCAGGTTGATCAGCACCCCTGCTGATGTCCTCGGAAGAACCCAGTCAAGGAATCCCATCCTCGTCGCCATTTGTTGTAGAAAAATTAGTTTTTACCAAGACAGAGACCGATGATTGTCACTCAGAATCAGCTTTATTAGAATCTTGCAAGAGAGAAGGATTTTTTACAGCATTGGAGATGCGCTCAGTAGTGCTGCCAAATCGTTCTGACTGAAAGGTTCTCCTTATAAGCTACAACAGTTTTCAAGGTAACTCTCATGAGACCCAGAGAGATGAGATCCCAGACATAATCTTAACAGTGTGGCATACATATTATCTCACACAGGTGCAAGGAGAAGGCTGAGAAACCATTATTCTAAGACTATATAAGAGAAGAATGGAACAACACTGAGGGGTTCTAATACTTTTGTCAGTTCCTGTATCAAAGAGCAAATCAAGCAAGGCACTAAAAATTTCCATAACACTCGTCATCCTCGTCTTGGGTTGAAGACAGCCACAAACTAGGAATGTTCTCCAAAGTAATGCAGTCGCTATCATCTTCCGCTTCATCTCCTTCTGATTCAGAATCTGAAGAGAGTCCGGCGGCGGTACTGCTGAACATGCACTCCCACAGCGAAGCGCTGTAACAGCCGTGATTCAGTTCGTTTGCAACATGTTGAGCTTGGTCCATCGTGAAGAAACACATTATTTTTCATAGGAGCTGTTAAGTGGCCACGAGGTTTCTTGAAGCACGCTCGTTATTGGTCGACAAGCAGAACAAAAGCCAGCGCAGAGCAAAACAAAGCTACAGAGATGAGCTAAGGCTTTTCCCCTCCCCAAAATGTAAATACGAGCCGGCTGAGTTTAAGGCTAAAAACAAGCAGAGTTTAAACATAAAATTAACCTTTTTAAAACCTCCGAAATTGTCATTTAAAGAACTGAGTGGATACTTTATAATTTCAACTTGCACATTTTGCAATACCACTTTTTACCATGTAGTCAAACATTTCTCCCTGAGGAGGAGGTGTCTCCTTAGAACTCGTCAGACCCATTACGCACCGGTTAATGGGAGAATATTCCTTAAAACCTGCGGACGTCTCCACAGGAGTTCAAAGCTTTATGGCACTTCGATCGCCTTTCTCCCAGCCAAGAAGTCAGGAAAGTCTTATTCAATCACCTAAGGGCTCCTAATGAATTGGCCAGGAGAGCCTCACTCAACCCCACAAAGGGAGCGAGCTACTGATCAGTTCGCAGTCATCCCAGCCACTAAGGGAGAGGACATGGACCAAACTGTTGCCCAACTGCACACAGCTACGTCCTTTACGCTGTATGTTCTAAGGTGGAACAATCCTATAACACTCACACCCTGGGAGCGTTGTAGATGACCACACCCTCAGTAAAATTTTTTTTATGAATTTAAGCTTTCAGTTTGATTAATAGGACCTTTTTAATTTTGTAGAAATTTAAAATCGAAGTCGAATCTGGATATTTTGTTCTAATTTGTTTTTAGGTTTAAACCCAAGCTTGGTAAAACAAATAATGATATTAATTATTAAATTATGCTATTTCAGGATCTTAGTGTCTCTGAGAAAAAATCTGGTTCTTTCCAGATTCTAGTGCTGAGTCTCCAAGAATCTCAACGCAGAAGTCCTCCTTCCCTGTAACAGTAAATCGGGGTATGACACACGGAAACTGTTCCAAGGCTGGCCTAGCCCTTCTCCATCGATGTCCTCAGAGGAACTTAGTAAAGGAATCCAGCGAGCAACGGCAAATTGTCGAAGAAAAATTTTTATTTTCCAAAGAAAAAGAATGATGATAACCATTCAGTCAGCTTTATTAATTTAGCCTTGTAAGGAAGACAGGTTTTTCAGCATCAGACGTATTACTGAGCAGAGCTGAGACCAATCTGATGAGACAAAGGTTGATACTTCCTTAAATCAGCTTTGCAAAAACCCCATGTGGCCTGGCACCCCCTCTAGGAAGAGCAGAGGTGAGAATCAACCTAACTTTCACACAGACATCTCAACTCCTCTGCAACAAATGTTCTTGTGTTGAACCAGCAGGGGTTCCAGGGGCAGGAAGGGAAATTAAACACCTTTTGTTCAGGCACATTTCCCCTTTAGCTTGTAAATGCAGTGGGGATAACCAACAGGAGGGAGCAGAAAGGAAGGTGGAAGCCATTGTCAGGTCAGACGGATCGTCACCTCAGAAGGACAAAAGCTATTTAAATGTTCTCTCACACTGGCATTCCCGAGTAGATCAATGCGTCGTTCCCTCTGCTTTCAGCACCAGCCTGGAATGTAAGCAGCTCTGGTACCTGCTGCATTCAGAAGCAAGAGAGGTGACTGCAACACACCAGTGAACGTCTCCACAGATGGGAGCGTTGTAGATGACCATTTAGGTAATAACCTACCAACCGAGTTCCTTAAAAAACTGAGTGCAAGTGTACCCAGAAGAATTTATGCTGTTTTGAGGGCAAAGGGTGGTCACACCAAATATTGTTCTTATCTAAAATTCTTGAGAAAATAGTTGCTAATCAAATGTGTGAGCATTTACACAGCAATGAGCTGTTTGAAGAGTTTCAATCAGGTTTCAGAGCTCATCATAGCACTGAAACAGCTCTGCTGAAAGTCACTAATGATATTCTTATTGCCTCAGATAATGGACTTGTATCTGTACTTGTCCTGTTAGATCTCAGTGCTGCATTTGATACAGTCGATCACAATATTCTCTTAGAAAGGCTGGAATATGCTGTAGGGATCATTGGAACAGCACTAGGCTGGTTTAAATCTTATTTGTCTGACAGATTCCAGTTTGTTCATGTAAATGATAAATCATCTTTAAACTCCAGTGTTGATTGTGGAGTACCACAGGGTTCAGTACTTGGGCGAATTCTCTTTACTATATACACTGCTCAAAAAAATAAAAGTAACACTTAAACAACACAATATAACTCCAAATATATCAAACTTCTGTGAAATCAAACTGTCCACTTAAGAAGCAACACTGTTTGACAATCAATTTCACATGCTGTTGTGCAAATGGAATAGACAACAGGGGGAAATCTTTGGTGATTAGCAAGACACACTCAATAAAGGAGTGGTTCTGCAGGTGGGGACCACAGACCACTTCTCAGTACCTATGCTTTCTGGATGATGTTTTCGTCACTTTTGAATGTTGGTGGTGCTTTCAGCATGAGACGGACTCTACAACCCACACAAGTGGCTCAGGTGGTGCAGCTCATTCAGGATGGCACATCAATGCGAGCTGTGGCAAGAAGGTTTGCTGTGTCTGTCAGCGTTAGTGTCCAGAGCCTGGAGGCGCTACCAGGAGACAGGCCAGTACACCAGGAGACGTGGAGGAGGCCGTAGGAGGGCAACAACCCAGCAGCAGGACCGCTACCTCCACCTTTGTGCAAGGAGGAACAGGAGGAGCACTGCCATACCCCTGCAAACTGACCTCCAGCAGGCCACAAATCAGAATCAGAATCAGAATCAGCTTTATTGCGAAGTTTGTACATACAAACAAGGAATTTGACTCCGGTACACTTTGCTCTTTGGTTTTTGTTTTTGCATTACAGAATATACATATTTACAATGTACAAATATACACATATATAAATAAAATGGTGCATTTGCAACATCTGTATGCTGTTGTTTGTACTCTATTGAATGTTCAACAGAGAAACAGCCTGGGGGAAGAAACTGTCTCTGTGGCGGCTAGTTTTAGTGAACAGTGCTCTGTAGCGGCGGCCTGAAGGTAAAACTCTGAACAGTTTATGTGCAGGGTGTGTGGGGTCTGCAGAGATTTTAGCAGCTCTTTTCCTGACCCTAGACCTGTATAAGTCCTGGATGGAGGGAAGGTCGGCCCTGATGATTCTCTCTGCAGTCCTGATTGTTCGTTGCAGTCTGGACCTGTCCTGTTTTGTGGATGAACCGAACCACACTGAGATGGATGAAGAGAGGACAGACTGAATGATGGCAGTGTAGAAGATGACCAGCAGTTCCTGTGGAAGGTTGTACTTCTTGAGTTGCCTCAGGAAGTTCAGTCTCTGCTGGGCCTTCTTTTGAACAGTGTCTATGTGTGAAGACCATCTCAGGTCCTCAGAGATGGTGGTTCCTAGGAACCTGAAGTGGTCCACAGCCGATACAGTGTTGTTGAGGATGGTAAGGGGGTGTATGGGGGTGGTGTTTTCCGAAAGTCCACCACCATCTCCACAGTCTTGAGTGCGTTTAGTTCCAGGCAGTTCTGACTACACCAGTGTATCAGGCGATCCACCTCCTGTCTGTATACAGACTCATCACCGTCCTGGATCAGTCCAATGACAGTGGTGTCGTCTGCAAACTTAAGGAGTTTCACGGACGAGTCCGCTGAGGTGCAGTCATTTGTGTACAGGGAGAAGAGGAGTGGGGATAGAACACACCCCTGGGGGGCACCAGTACTTATTGATCTGGTTCGGGAGAAGATGCTCCCCAGTCTCACCTGCTTCTGTCGGTCCGTCAGGAAGCTGTTGATCCACTGACAGGTGGAGGTTGGGACGTTGAGCTGGGTGAGCTTCTGGTGGAGGATGTCTGGTGTGATGGTGTTGAAGGCCAAGCTGAAGTCTACAAACAGGATCCTGGCGTAGGTCCCTGGGTGGTCGAGGTGTTGCAGGATGAAGTGTAGACCTAAGTTAACAGCATCATCTGCCGACCTGTTTGCTTGGTAAGCAAACTGCAGGGCGTCCAGTAGAGGGCCTGTGATGTCTTTCAGGTGCTTCAACACCAGCCGCTCAAAGGATTTCATGACCACAGACGTCAGGGCTACAGGCCTGTAGTCATTTAATCCTAGGATGGTGGGTTTCTTGGGTACTGGCATGATGGTGGATCGTTTGAAGCAGGAGGGGACCTTACACTTCTCCAGTGACTTGTTGAAGATCCGGGTGATGGTCTGAGCGAGTTGATGTGCACAGGCTTTCAGGGATGATGGGGAGACGTTATCAGGTCCTCCAGCTTTATTTGTTTTCATGCACTGAAAGAGCCTATTTACATCTTCCTCAGAGATCTTTAGTGCTGGCAGAGGATCTGAAGGTAGGGGGTTGGTTGCTTTACTGGTCGAACTTGTTCCTGAATGGGATGTGGAGGAGTTGGTTTGACGTGTGAATGGCTTCTTGTCATGTCTGCTGTAGAAGCCATTCAGACGGTTAGCCAGGCGAGAACTTTGTTCGGGAAGGGTGGTGGGGCTTCTGTAGGCAGTCAGGTTTCTCAGACCAGTCCATACATCCGAAGTGTCACAAGTAGAAAGGCTGTTCTTCAGCTTCTCACTATGGCTTCTCTTGGCTGCTTTGATCTCCTTTGTTAGTGTGCATGTGTCTGCACAAACGGTTAGAAACCGACTCCATGAGGATGGTATGAGGGCCCGACGTCCACAAATGGGGGTTGTGCTCACAGCCCAACCCGTGCAGGACGCTTGGCATTTGCCAGAGAACACCAGGATTGGCAAATTCCCCACTGGCGCCCTGTGCTCTTCACAGATGAAAGCAGGTTCACACTGAGCACATGTGACAGATGTGAGTCTGGAGACACCGTGAAGAGCGATCTGCTGCCTGCAACATCCTTCAGCATGACCGGTTTGGCAGTGGGTCAGTAATGGTGTGGGTTGGCATTTCTGTGGAGGGCCGCACGGCTTGCCAGAGGTAGCCTGACTGCCATTTGGTACCGAGATGAGATCCTCAGACCCCTTGTGAGACCATATGCTGGTACATTTGGCCCTGGGTTCCTCCTAATGCAGGACAATGCTAGACCTCATGTGGCTGGAGTGTGTCAGCAGTTCCTGCAAGATGAAGACATTGAAGCTATAGACTGGCCCGGCCATTCCCCAGACCTGAATCCGATGGAGCACATCAGGGACATCATGTCTCGCTCCATCCACCAACGTCACGTTGCACCACAGACTGTCCAGGAGTTGGCGGATGCTTTAGTCCAGGTCTGGGAGGAGATCCCTCAGGAGACCGCCGTCTCATCAGGAGCATGCCCAGGCGTTGTAGGGAGGTCATACAGGCAGGTGGAGGCCACACACAATACTAAGCCTCATTTTGACTTGTAAGGACATTACATCAAAGTTGGATCAGCCTGTAGTGTGTTTTTCCACTTTAATTTTGTGTGTGACTCCAAATCCAGGCCTACATTGGTTAATACTAGGGATGCTCCGATCAGGCTTTTTGCTGCCGATTCCGATACCGATCACCCATGAGTTCCGATCATTACCGATCACATAGATTGGCAGTAAATTTTTCAATTTAGCTATAAGGGCAACTGGCTACATGATGTGGAAAAACGGAACCATAGAATCACCTTAATCTAGATGAAAAACGTGTTTTTACTTACTTTTTCAAAATAAAAAATGCAAAAAACATGTAGGCACAATGCAGCAAATATTCAGCGAAAAGGACAACTGAAAACCCTGCTATCAATAATGCAATCTTTAACAGAGTTAAATCATTAAGCCTCTTGGCGAATAATGCAGTAAGTCAAATAAATCTCACATTGCCTAAATCAAATTATGTCAAGTAAAAAAGTTGTTCAAAGGCAAGTGCAGCTTGCATTCAAATAAACTGTCATAAGTGCATGAGCAAACTGTTGTGCATTGTCAGAAAAAAAACTAAATGTTTACCTTTCTTATAATTTACAAAACAAATCAATACAATGGGTCTGTTGCTTCATATATAAAATAAAATAGCCCATTTGCTACCTAAAAACAATATTAACATGGTCTTAAAGATCTTGAAACAGAAAAACAGCACAAGTGAAATTTAAGTGCATTTGCTTTGAACAGGCAAAATGTTGAACAGCATTTTCACATGCTAAATGCCTATTACTTATTGGTAAGCATTGTGGGAAGGTTCTTTTTAATAAAGAGAAGCATCTCATATTTGATTAGCTCACCTTGGGGGGTATGACTGTTGCCAAACTGTAGAGGGGCTCTTCTTCAATGTCAGCAAATCTTTTGGTGACAGCTTCCAGCAAAGTGTCCTTAGTTGTCTTCACTCCATGATCTGCTGCAGTCTCTTTGCTCGGAAGACGCTTTAAAACCATCACAGAGGGTATCACATCAGCAGCAGATGCGGTTGATGAGCGTATTTCCTTAGTCAGCTCTTCAAAAGGTTCCAGCAGTGTTGTCATGTTTTTAATCAATTCCCACTGAGAAGATGTAAGGGTTGCAGGTAGCTCAAAGTCAGCTGCGTAAACGCCCAATACTCGTTTTTGCTCAAGGAGACTGTGGAGCTTATATTAGGTGCTATTCCACCTAGTGCTGACATCTTGTTGCAGTCTTTTGGTGGGCTGGCCGAGTTGTTTCTGTACACTCTGAAGTCTTGCATACGCTAATGGGGATTGCTTGAAGTGCCCCACAATGCGTCTCCCTTTGGCAATAATGTCACTTACACTGCGGGGCTCCAAGTGTGAGAGCAGTCGGCGGAACACAGCGTCTTCCACCACTGAGAAAGGCTGGTCATCTAGCCCGATGAATTCAATTATTTTTCGGGTTATTTCCTTAGCCTTTTGACTGTCACGCTCATACAGGCGAGTGTTGGCAATGGTGGGCTGCGTTAACTGCCGTCTGACTGCTCCGGTTGTCTTCTTTTCATTCTCTGCAGTGAGCCTCGAAAACTCACAATACTCTGCCAAGTGCTTGTTCTTTAAATGTATTAAATTTGTTGTGTTGAAGCATTTTGACGTGCTTCCCCCTCGAGGTATTTTACCGTTGCATGTGTTGCAGGACGCAAAGTTTACATCACTCTCACAGACCGTATAAAAGTTCCATACAGCCGACATGTTTGTTTAGGATTTTCCGCCGCGCGCTTGCGCAGTTTGTAGGACATTGGGAGCTACACTACACTGCAAAGTATGAGGTAGATGTGATCGGGTTCTGTAATCGGCAATGAAAGACACTGATCGGCACACGTCGATTACATACTTTTTAACGTAAATCGGCAGATAATGATCGGTGGCCGATCTATCGGAACACCACTAGTTAATACATTTGATTTCCATTGATGATTTGTGTGATTTTGTTGTCAGCACATTCAACTTTGTACAGAACAAAGTATTCAATGAGAATATTTCATTCATTCAGATCTAGGATGTGTTTTTTGAGTGTTCCCTTTATTTTTTAGAGCAGTGTATATCCTTCCAATAGGTAAAATGATCAGGCAGCATAGAATAAATTTTCACTGTTACGCTGATGACACTCAGCTTTACTTATCCATGAATCCTGATGAGCCCAACCAGTTAGATAGACTACAAGCATGTCTTGAAGACATAAAAACTTGGATGACTTTAAATTTTCTGCTTCTAAATTCAGACAAGACAGAAGTTGTCGTCTTTGGACCGGAGTCTTTGAAAAAGAAACTGCTTAGTCAATCACTTAACCTGGATGGCATTAAATTGACCTCCGATAATAAAGTAAAAAACCTTGGTGTTATTTTTGACCAGGACATGCCATTTAAATCCCATATTAAACTGGTTTCTATGATTTCCTTATTTCACCTTTGGAACATTGCCCAAATTAGAAATATCCTATCCAGGAGTGACGCTGAAAAACTATTCCATGCATTTGTTACTTCAAGGCTGGACTATTGTAATTCTTTACTATCAGGATGTCCACAAAATGCAGTTAAAAGCCTTCAGATGATTCAAAATGCTGCAGCAAGAGTTCTGATGAAAATTAAAAAGAGAGATCATATTTCCCCTATTTTAGCTTCCCTTCATTGGCTTCCTGTTAAATCCTGAATAGAATTTAACATTCTCCTCCTCACATATAAAGCCCTTAATGATCTAGCTCCATCATACATCAGAGATCTGATGGTTCCATTGTCCTAACAGAGCACTTTGTTCTCAGACTGCAGGTTTACTGGTGGTTCCTAGAGTCTCTATAAGTAAAATGGGAGGCAGATCCTTTAGTTATCAGGCTCCTCTCCTGTGGAATTGTCGTGGTGCGACATTTTGGACTTTTTTGTGGTTTGTGTTTTGACTTTAGTTTGGTTTTGTAGTCATGGTTGTTTATTTCCATCTACTGCCTCCTAGTGTTTGTTGTTTTCTCTCCCCTCGCTCCTAGTTCTTTTGTGGTTTCTTTTCTATTTCTTGTTATGGTTTTCTTATGATTATGACTATTATTATATTTGTTTGTATTCTAGTTCCCTTGTCTTCCTTGTATTTTCTAGTTTAGTTTCCCATTTAGTATCTCTGTGTTTATTTATGTTATGGTATTTGTTCCCTTGCGGTCTTTTGTTTACTAGATTATTTCCTCTGTTCCTCCTTGTCCTGGTTCCCTTTGGTTATGTTATTGTCTAGCTTCCCTCGTGTTCCCTTTGTTTTCTAGTTTAGTCACCTTAGCAACTATCCATATTCCCTCAATTCTCTATAGCTTGGTCCACACCTGATTCTCATCTGATTACCTGCCTCAGTTTCTCATTGGTTCATACATCACTCCCTCACTCTGTTTATTAGCTCTCTGGTTTTCATTTGGCTTCGCTGGTTCCTTCCGTTCACTACCACGTACTCTACTCTCGACTATGTTCTGAGTTTACCATGTTCCTGCAGAGAGAAATTTGTAAGTTTTGGATTTCGATTTATGTCTGTACCTGCAGTGTTTTTGCTTCGTTTCTTTGTGATGAACTTTTTGGGATTAAAGCTTAAGCTTTTCTACAAACATGCTGCTGCCTAGCTCTTGTCTGCGCTTTGGTCAACCTAAACCTCAGAACACGACAGGAACCAGCTCCCAGTTTTAGTCCGTGAGGCAGACACCCTGTCTACTTTTAAGGCTAGGCTTAAAACTTTCCTTTTTGATAAAGCTTATAGTTAGAGTGGCTTAGGTTATCCTGAGCTATCTCTGTAGTTATGCTGCTATAGGCTTAGGCTGCTGGAGGACATAATGACCACTTTCACCCTCTTCGCTACTTTCTCACACTACTCTTCAATTTTGCATTATTTGCTGTTATTTCAGCTTTTAACTTTATGTTCTCTCTCTTTTCTCTTCCTATAAGCTACACCTGGCCTGACTCTGTGTCTACCTGTGACACCTTTCTGGAGAGGGGCATCGTCTAAGCTTCTCCTGGCAACAACTCAATGCTCACCCTCTACCGATGATCCACATGGCCCTGTCTTTCAGGGTTTAACCCTTTCTCTCTCCTAGACATAGCTACTGACTGAGCTTTTACTGTAACTAACTCTATGTGCTCTCTTCAGACTCTAAACTTGAAAACTGTCTCAGAGTTTATCTGTTCTTTCTTTCTAGGTGAAACCACTAAAGGAGCTACATCCATTAACATTTACTTTTCCTTCCCATAGAAAGTACTCCTGGATCAGTGCTTCTTTGTTCTCTTTGTGTCTCTGCTCTGTTCTCTCTAACCCCCAGTCAGTCGTGGCAGATGGCCACTCAGACTGAGCCTGGTTCTGCTGGAGGTTTCTTCCTGTTAAAAGGGAGTTTTTCCTCTCCACTGTCGCTACATGCATGCTCAGTATGAGGGATTTCTGCAAAGTCAATGCCAGTGACTGTCCACTGTCTCTACATACACCTCCAGGAGGAGTGAATGCTGACTCGATGCAATCTGCTGGGTTTCCTTAGATAGAAAAGCTTTTTATCCAATTTGAATAAATAACTGAATCGGACTGCACTGTTCAATGATTAAGATTAATTGGAATGTATGTACCTGACTTAGTGAAGTGCCTTGAGATGACGTGTTGTGAATAGGCGCTATATAAATAAACTGAATTAAATTGATTTGAATTCAATTATTGATTTGATTTAGATTTCTCTTTTGTTCATTCACTGGATATTGTTGGATGATTAAAATAAATGATTAACACTTTAATTTTTGAAAGCATTCGTTTACAGCATTTATATATATATATATATATATATATATATATATATATATATATATTATTATATATATAATACATATATATATATATACAGGGGTTGGACAATGTAACTGAAACACCTGTCTTTTAGTGTGGGAGGTTTCATGGCTAATTGGACCAGCCTGGTAGCCAGTCTTCATTGATTGCACATTGCACAGTAAGAGCAGAGTGTGAAGGTTCAATTAGCAGGGTAAGACCACAGTTTCGCTCAAAATATTGAAATGCACACAACATTATGGGTGACATACCAGAGTTCAAAAGAAGACAAATTGTTGGTGCACGTCTTGCTGGCGCATCTGTGACCAAGACAGCAAGTCTTTGTGATGTATCAAGAGCCACGGTATCCAGGGTAATGTCAGCATACCACCAAGAAGGACGAACCACATCCAACAGGATTAACTGTGGACGCAAGAGGAAGCTGTCTGAAAGGGATGTTCGGGTGCTAACCCGGATTGTATCCAAAAAACATAAAACCACGGCTGCCCAAATCACGGCAGAATTAAATGTGCACCTCAACTCTCCTGTTTCCACCAGAACTGTCCATCGGGAGCTCCACAGGGTCAATATACACGGCCGGGCTGCTATAGCCAAACCTTTGGTCACTCATGCTAATGCCAAACGTCGGTTTCAATGGTGCAAGGACCGCAAATCTTGGGCTGTGGACAATGTGAAACATGTATTGTTCTCTGATGACTCCACCTTTACTGTTTTCCCCACATCCAGGAGAGTTACGGTGTGGAGAAGTCCCAAAGAAGCGTACCTCCCAGACTGTTGCATGCCCAGAGTGAAGCATGGGGGTGGATCAGTGATAGTTTGGGCTGCCATATCATGGCATTCCTTTGGCCCAATACTTGTGCTAGATGGGTGCATCACTGCCAAGGACTACTGAACCATTCTTAAGGACCATGTGCATCCAATGGTTCAAACATTGTATCCTGAAGGCGGTGCCGTGTATCCGGATGACAATGCACCAATACACACAGCAAGACGGGTGAAAGATTGGTTTGATGAACATGAAAGTGAAGTTGTACATCTCCCATGGCCTGCACAGTCACCAGATCTAAATATTATTGAGCCACTTTGGGGTGTTTTGGAGGAGCGAGTCAGAAAACGTTTTCCTCCACCAGTATCACGTAGTGACCTGGCCACTATCCTGCAAGAAGAATGGCTTAAAATCCCTCTGACCACTGTGCAGGACTTGTATATGTCATTCCCAAGACGAATTGACGCTGTATTGGCCGCAAAAGGAGGCCCTACACCATACTAATAAATTATTGTGGTCTAAAACCAGGTGTTTCAGTTTAATTGTCCAACAATATCCTTTAAAAAGGTCAGATTCACTGCTTCAAATTGATCAAACACAGCTGGACGGGATCAAACAGGAAGGGTCACAAACAGGAGAAATGAGGGCTCTTGCCGCAACAACCTTATCCATGAAGAAGTGCATAAAATCATTACATATTTCAGAAGATGCTACCAGGCAGACAGGTTGTGGGGCATTAAGAACAGAGTCAATCAATTTAAACAACACACAAGCGTTATTTTAAAGGGACACAATAATGTTGGACAGATATTCCCTATTAGTGTCTTTAACTGTGTTCTGATAATGATGCCAGCAGTTTTTGAAGATCTGGATTGAAACCTGCAATTTATCCTTTTTCCATCTCCGTTCAGCTCTGCGGCATTCCCGTCTGACAGCATGAGTTTGATCATTAAACCATGGCTCAGCTTTGGCCTTAGGCTGCATGATTTTCATACGGGACACAGTATCCAGAATAACCTTGCAGTTCACGTCCAACCAGGAACATAATTGCTCTGTATCCAAGTCAAAGGCAACACTGAGCTGCTCAAAAGCAGCAGAAAACTGACTAGCAGTAAAAGGGTTAAAAACTCGACTGTGACAAGCAGGAGAGCGAGGTTTAACTGTGGCACAAAATAGAGCAACATTAAATAAAACAGGCATATGATCAGAGATAATATTTTCACCTTTTTCAGGGTCAGTCACAGCCAAGCCATGAGAGAGGACAAGGTCTAATGTGAGTCCATGTTCGTGTGTGGGCCAGTCACCCACTGCACCAGGTTAAGAGAGTCGATGAGGCTAAAAAAGTCCTTCACCAATGGTCTCACAGGACAACATACATGAATATTAAAATCCCCAAGTATAAGGACACGATCATTATCGATCATTATTCCTGACAAGAAATCAGAGAAATCACTTTAAAAGTCCTTGTTATATTTTTCGGAGGACGGTAGACAACGGCACATAGCACAGGATCAGAACGGTTTAGCTCAAATAAAGTCACCTCGAAACTTGACGTTGAAAGTGGTGCAATGCGTGTCTCACATTTAAAATGCTTCTTGTAAACAACCGCCGTTCCTCCTCTGTATCTGGATGTCTGAGGTTGACCTTTAATCTGTCCTGCTGCTGAAACAATTTAATTTCCCCCCACGGGTTATTAAAGTTTATTTTACCTCTATATTAATTATTTTGATTGTTATGATTGTTATATTTTCTCGACTAGGGAGTTTAGGGAGTGGATCCTTTCACGATCTAGCCGGTAGCCTCTTACAAATTCACTGTTTTTCATTGTAGGGAGAATATCTCTCCTTTCTCTGGGTCTTCCCCCATCTTGCCAACTTGATTTTGCGTTCAGACTGAATGAGATTTGAGCATCAGGGGCATCTGGTTTTCATGCAAAGTCTATGTTGGAAGCACAGCTCATGGCGTCCAGAGGTTTCATTCATCTGGCACGCGCATTGTGATGACACAGCGTGTCATCAGAGAAGCTCAGCTCAGCTTTGTAACATAGTGACATTTTGCTATTTACTAATTATAAACCACGCCTGCAGGCTGAAAAAGAAAAGGACAGCAGCTTTCTGAATTCCATGCAGGCGAAGCACTGTATTTAATAACATCCTAAACCAGCTCATCACACACAAAATCAGCTGGTCAGACACACAAACATCTCCCTCAAAACACACCAAACAATACCACCATGACCATGAAACAGCGTGTTTGGTTCTGATATTTATTGACGGTTCTTAACCCTGAACCAACATCTGCAGGAGGAGGGAACAGGCAGAAAACAGCTGCCCTTAATCAGACTGTCTGACTCAGACGAAACGGGAGGAAGTCCCGCTGTATCCGTGGAGCACGAATTTTCAATCTAAAACTAACTTTACCGTGGTCAAAAGTCCGCGGTTATGCACTTTAAAGTCTGTGTCCTTATTATTGCCATGGCTGAGACAAAAACTTCCTTAAAATTTGAACTTCTTCAGGCAAACTCTGTAGCTTCACCTGTCCAAACAACAGCGTCTCTCCACACTGCTTCTCCTGCCAGCCCCCACCTGAGTGGAGTGGAGGCGCCGCTCCTAAATTGAGCCTGTGGAAAAGAGGCATTATTGTCACGGTTTGTGCCCGTCCTGTCATTATTCAGCAAATAAAGCCAAGCCACTTTCTCGATTGCATCTGCCATTGTACACAAGAGAGCGGCAAAGGAAAATAACCAAGGGTAGCTCCTCCCAATGCGCGTCTGTCGACGCTTTGCTCAGACGCGCCACCAGAGCGTTTTTGACGCTGGGTCAAAAATAGTTTGCTGGGTCTGCCTGCTTGTCCCTTCAGCCGGGACCTGCAACAGATTCATGGGGGCTCATCCAGGATAAGGCAGAGGGACAACCCCTGACCGGTCCTGAACAAATGTCCCAACACAGCCAAAACTCAACATCAACATCAGATAAACCTGATGAAAGCAATACAACTAATCAACAATGCTACACAGCCATGTAAGTTAACAGCCCCACTCATTGGCCATAAATTTCTATTAAAATGCAGTATAGCTGGCTATGCCATGACTGTCGTACTGGACACAGAAGCTAATGTGAGCCTGCTTGACCTTGCCTGGAAGGAAAAGTACTTACCTGGTGAGGATGTGAGAGTGGACCTGAAAGACATAAGAGGCTGTAGTGTCTCAGAGAAAAGCAAGCCACAGTCGCCTCAACAGATGTTGCACGTAAGAAAGGGCAAAGAGGTAAAGGAGCACAGTTGTCTTCAAAGACCCCCATCCAGTGGACAGATAGTCACCAGACCACCCTCAAACCACTTATTAATATCCTTGCACATCCACCTGCATTGTCTTATTCTGGTTTTGAGCTGCCCTTTGTTCTTCACACAGATGCCAGTCAACAGGGACTTGGTGCAGTCTTATACCAGCGACAGAGTAGAAAGCTAAAAGTCATTTCATATGGCTCAACAACATTGACTCCAGCTGAAAAGAACTACAACCTCCCCTATGGGAAGCTGGGGTTTCTAGCGTTAAAATGGGTGGTGTGTGAAAAATTCAGGGATTACTTTTTCTATGCACCACACTTTACAGTGATATGGACAATAATCCACATACTTATGTTATATATATATATATATAGCTGCTCTTACACCAAGGACCCAGCTTTCTTAATTAGACTACAATGGACTGTTATTACTTATTTCAACTTCAGTACCAGTAAAAGCAATATATTATTAGCACCTGAAAATGTGGATTAAAGCTGTTTTGTACCAGTGACTCAGCTTCCCTAGTTAGAATTCAGTGGAATGATGAGACTATCAATATTATCATCTTTTAGCATAAGATGCTTTATTGTTAAGAGTGGCTTGGAACCAATTTCTACCAGTAAACCTGGAAGGATTATTAATTATTATTACTCCCAATGATTATTAGTGTCATTTGATTTGTTTTTCTGTGTCTGTATCTGTGTTTATTTTCTTTGTGATTGTATTGTAATTGTTAATTGTATGTACAGCGCTTTGATTGTCTCGTTACTGAAAAGCGCTACATAAAAAAACCTACCTTACCTACCTTACCTTACGTGCACTTGAAAAGAAAGAAAAACACGACTATGAACAAAACACTGGAGATGAAGATGGCCCAGCTAGGTGTGACCCCGATGATGACAGACCTACCACACCCAAATGTGACTCAGTCAGACAATAAGCAGGAGACAGAAGACCCCTGAAGAGACTGACATGTGAGTCCCTTGGCCAGCCATCTTACCAGCCTCAGCAGTCAGTGAACACTATTAAAACTTTGTGGAGCACCAGTATTTCAACCATGGGGAATGCCCTCTGTCCCAGTGATACATCATACACCCTATCATGCACCATACACATCACTGCCCTATCCTTTCATGATTCTATATACTGTTCCTTCCTTTGCATATTAATGCACATACTCATGCATCGACGAGGACTTACAGAACAGGGAAAACTGAAGGACAACATATAATATTTGTGGTGGCTCAAGTTCAAGTGTGTAAATTCTACTTTTTTTTTTAATGCAGCACCAGTTGGCCGGAGCGGGACACTTATGTGATTGACGATGCATCATTTCTTTATAGAGGAAGCTTTCGTGCATTCAGATGAGAGCTACCAGCGCAACAACATTGTCTATTGCTGCTCACTCATTTCTCCTGGGAGGTTGCTGGGTCTGCCTGCTTGTCCCTTCACCCAGGACCTGCTACAGTGCCCATAATTAACACAATGTGAAACAAAAAGGACACCAACTTGATCTGTATTTTTAACACATTTCCTTATTTGGAAAAGCTAAAAAGCAATGGACATTTTAAACTTACAGTTTAACACTGCTTAGACTACGAGCATAAACTGACTAAGCTAGCCAATACACTGCCCTGTATCAATATAATAAACATTTATCCCCAAATCTTTTGGCCATATATTTTAGCTCCCTTTGCTTTTATACCCTTGAATAAAACCCAGTACAATCAGTTCCCTTCAGAAGTCCCCTAAATAGTACAGTTTGCCTGTCTGTAAATGAACATCAATATAAATACAGGCGAGGCCAGGAGAACATTCAGATAAGCTGCAAGGAGGCCTATAATGACTCTGGAGGAGCTGCACTGGTCCACAGCTCAGGCGAGAGTTGATCTCTGTTGAGGACAACTAGCAGTGGTGCATTTATGGAGGTGTGATAAGCCAGAGTTAAAATGAATCCTCAGTAGTCCTGTTTTCAATTTGCCACATGGCATGTCGGGAACACAGCAATCATGTGGAAGAAGGTACTGTGATCAGATTAAATCAAAATAGATTTTTCTTTTCTAAACATACGGTCAGAGATAAAAATGAATGGTTTAGATCAAAGCAGATTTATGTGTTAGAATGGCCTGGTCAAAGTTCAGACCTATATCTAAGAAGCATTGGCAAGACTTGATTGAGGTTTACAGGTGCTCTCCATCCAATCAGAGTGGACTTTAGTGGGGCAAAAAGTATCTGGATGTACAAATTTGTATGTCAGTTTCTTTCCACTTCACAATAAAACAGTGCTTTCTAATGCCAATAAAATACATTAAAGTTTTTGGTTGGAATGTGGAAAATTTTAATGTTGTGAATAGTTTTGGACAGTAGAATTTTGACCCTAGATTTCTAGTTTCCCTTTTAAAAGATACAATAATCTTTTGCTCTGCTGCAGAACTTTCTTCACCTTAGAATTTTGTCCTTAAAGTTTTCCTCATTGACTTTCTCCAAATATGAGGCACATCTCCTGATTGACTGAGGCATAAAGGCTGAAGCAGTTCTGCTCTGCTCTTGAGCTCCACTTTTATCTTGTTTATGCTGTCCTCTTTATGAAGAACTTTCCGTCAGGTTCCCTAAAGAGAGAGAGTCTGGCCTCTTTATCTGTCTAGTTTTCAGACAATCTTTTTGCTGAGAAAGATTCAAACTACTGTTTGCTACAAAGTCTTTTACCTTCTCTTTTCTACTCTTAATGATGCCGCATAATTCAGGTCTTCATAGACTTAGAAATATTCATGATATGAGTAATTTTCTCAAGCCGATAGTAATTTTACATATTATTTGTATTTTTTCCAAAAATATAACTCCTATCAGGCCTTTTCATACTTTAAGATGTTTGCTGAGACGTATAATTTGTCTATCGTGCTGGCAGGCACTTTATTACAACCTCCAGCTCACTTGGGCATACAAGACAGAACTAAAGAGGATTTCTCTGAATTAGTTATGAGAGTTGGCACTTCACCTGCAGAAATTTTACTGGTAAACTTAATTTCCAGAACAAAGAGCAAATGTCACACTAGTTTAAGGGAAATTGCTACTCTAGAACCCTTTGGGGCAAATTTTAGGTAACTAATCAAAGTCAAAAGGTTTAATTTGGAAAGTGTCTATGAAGGCCAGAGTTACAAAGGGCATCTGATGAATGATTTCAATGGTTGGCTTGCATTTATTTATTTTTTGATTTTTATTTTATTTATTTTGAACAAACAATAAAACTAAAAACAGCAAAAACAAATAATACAAAGAACTAACATGCCAATTTTACACAGATTGTTTGAAAAGGACCAGGTAGAAGAAAAACTCATGATTTCCTGCCCCTCTCCTACACCTCAATATGCAATCATTCATGTCTCCTTGAACCTATTAAACCTTTAAAGTATTCCCACATGAATCAAAAAACAACAACTTCTTATCTCCATACTGAGATGATTTCCACAGAGGTGAAGTCTATTTACTTAGAGTTCCCTTAAATAACTTCTGAAGAGAACAGACTGCCTGCCACACTGTTAAGATTTTTATTTGTAAAACATTTTGAAAACATGACAGTCAGAGACTGCACACCTCCATCACTCAACATAGGGTCACAAATGCCACAGACAAAACAAACCCTGGATCCAGATTGTGTTTTGGGTCACCACCAAAATATTATGGATTCTTCCATGGGCTAAGACACACATTTGGTAAAAATTCATACCAATTTGTCTGTAACTTTTCCGTAAAATTGCGAACACACAGCTAGACAGACAAACAAACTCAGCATAGCCTCCTTGGCTGAGGTAACATTATATCTACTGCACGACCTTGTGTTGGTTTTTCACATATATTCCCAATAAAATACATTGAACTACAATAATATTGGTCAGTATTATAACCTATCCAACCATCCAGAGCTCGTTTGTGGCAGAATGCCTGATAGGATGCTCAGACCCCAAATAACGTCAGTTCTAACTTAACTTTATTTGCAACTTTATTTGCTTGTTACTTCGCTCAAATACCAATCTGGCACTATCTTATCAAGCTGAAACAGTCTGACCTCTCATGACATCACAGGCAGATTCAGATTGGAGGCCTGGGTACAATACTGTTGAGAAATCTATTACAACTTCAAAATATGCAATGGACAATGACAATAAGCTGGTAAACAGAAGTTATGATGGACTGTGCAGAATGCTACAAGAATTACTACATGCCTGTGTGAAACAACCATCGCTCCAGTTTAGCCAGGGCGATTTATCAGGTTTATTTTGGTCG
This sequence comes from Crenichthys baileyi, assembly GCA_036173005.1. Classification (NCBI taxonomy): domain Eukaryota; kingdom Metazoa; phylum Chordata; class Actinopteri; order Cyprinodontiformes; family Goodeidae; genus Crenichthys; species Crenichthys baileyi. The sequence continues at coordinate 263,283 of JAHHUM010002049.1, read as the reverse complement.
AATTTGAACAAGAATGACACACACTGGGCGCGGCGCAGGTGGTGTAGGGGTTAAGCGTGCGGCCGTGTGCAGAGGCTATAGTCCTTGGTGTGGCTGTCCCGGGTCCGAGGCCTGGACCCTGTGACCTTTGCCGAATGTCTCCCCCTCTCTTTGCCCTTCTATCCTATCTACCTACTACCAAAAAATAAAGGCCTCTAGTGCTGCAAAACAAATAAAAAAAAAAGAATGACACACACTGAGGTCAAATCTATACCTGCGTTCTACTAACTCAATGTATAATCTGAAAATAAAACAAAATAAATACTCATCTCCAAATACAAACATTCTGCATATGATAAAGATTTTTGTTAATTGTTCTGTGTGGTGTTCAGATTTATCTTGAGGACAGAAGCCTGGAGGACCAACTTTTTTAAATCTTAAACTCTGATAACCTTAATCTCTAACATGTGGAGAAGATCTTTCCTTTTTGTTATATGTTCCAAATGCAACATGATTCCGATTGTCATTGTGTTGATATTTTTTCTTAAGGCGTAGTTTATTCGGTTACGGCCTACAGGTTTACCTGTAAAAAACCTGCACAGCTATTTAATGACTGCTTGTTTGAGCTCCACCTTTGTCAGGGGGCAGCGTGACAATCTATGTTAGAAGTGTATGGTAAAATGGAAAATGGCCTGTACTTATATAGAGCTTTATCAAGTCCCCAGAGACTCCAAAGCGCTTCACACTACATTTAGTCATCCACCCATTCACACACTGACAGTGGTAAGCTACATTGTAGCCACAACTGGCCTGGGGAAAACTGATAGTAGGGGGGCTGCCATACACAGGTGCCACCAATCCCTCTGACCACCATCAGTAGGCAAGGCGGGTGAAGGGTCTTGCCCAAAGACACAACAGCTGAAACAGACATAGCAGGGGCAACCCACTGATTACAAGATGAACCCCTGCCACCATCGCCATGGTCGACCCGTGGTGTATGGAATGCACCACTAAAAATCTGCTTACCTGTGTGTAAGATTGGGCATTTGTCTCCTTTCCTCTCCTCTCCTCTCCTCTCCTATCCTATCCTATCCTATGCAGAAAAACGCATGACATTTACTGTAACACAGACCAAGTAGTCTAACACGCACGCGAGTCAGAGTGCTCAACGAAACCCCATGGTGCAATGAAAGTGAGAGCCGGTGCAATTAAATGTGGCTTACTGAACATAAGATCTCTCTCTTCAAAGACTTTGCTAGTTAGTGAAATGATTTGTGACAATAAGATTGATTTATTTTGCCTCACAGAAACCTGGCTGCAGCAAGAGGATTATGTTACTATAAATGAGTCAACTCCTACTAATTATTTAAATTTTCACATTCCTCGAAATACTGGGCGAGGAGGAGGAGTAGCAACCATCTTTCAGTCCGATTTATTGATTAGTCCCAGACCAATCAATTGCTACAACTCTTTTGAATATTTAATCCTTAGTTTTCCTCATCCAAATTGCAAAGCACTAAAACCACTACGGTTTGTTGTTTTGTACCGTCCACCAGGCCCTTACGCTCAATTTTTGGATCAGTTTTCAGACCTTTTATCTGCTTTAGTGTTAAATACAGATAAAGTTATTATAGTGGGGGATTTTAACATTCATGTTGACACTGAAAGTGATAGCTTAAATATAGCCTTTAATGGTATCTTAGACTCAATTGGCTTTACTCAAAACATTAACAAACCTACCCACGTTTGTCTTCATTCTCTGGACCTTGTGCTGACATATGGCATTGAGTGTAAAGACATAACAATATTTTCTCACAACCCTGTGCTGTCTGACCATTTTTTAATAACCTTTGAGTTTAATTAAAGAGAGTATTCCACACCTGAAAGAAAATTTGATTATAGTAGATCATTATCAGACAATGCTGTAACAACCTTTAAAGAATCTGTTCCACTTTTAATTTCCTTATTATCACAGAAAAACAGAGTGGTGGGCAATAATTTTGTTTCTTCCCCTTCACAAATTGATTCTCTTGTTCAGAGTGTTACTTCATCATTGCGTGGTGCATTAGACAATGCAGCCCCCTTGAAAAAGAAGGAAATTATTCATAGGAGGCAGGCTCCCTGGTTTAATTCAGAGCTGCGTACTTTAAAGCACGATGTTAGAAAATTGGAGCGAAAATGGCGCTCTACACACCTACAGGATTCCTACTTAATCTGGAAAAATAGCCTATTGTTGTATAAAAAGACACTTCACCAAGCTAGAACAGCTTATTTCTCATCCTTAATAGAAGAGAACAAGAATAATCCTAGGTTTCTCTTTAATACAGTTGCTAAACTTACACAGAGTCATAGCTCTGTTGAGCCATCCATTTCCTTAGCTCTCAGCAGTCATGACTTTATGGGATTCTTCCAAAATAAAATTGATTCTATTAAGAAGAAAATCTTTGACATACTCCCGAAGATGATTACTTCATCCTCAACAAGTGAGACAACATTGGAAGTAACTGTAGAACCTGATCTGTGTTTGGACTGTTTTGATCCTGTGGAGCTTCCAGAGTTATCAGAAATATTAGCTTCATCTAAACCTTCAACTTGTATGTTAGACCCAATCCCAACCAAATTATTTAAGGAAGTGCTCCTTCTGATTACCAGCCCCATTTTATATATGATTAATTTATCTTTAGTAAATGGGTATGTACCACAAGCTTTTAAGGTAGCTGTAATTAAACCTTTGCTTAAGAAACCTTCGCTTGATCGAGATGACTTAATAAATTACAGACCGATATCCAATCTTCCATTCTTATCAAAAATTCTTGAGAAAATAGTTGCTAATCAAATGTGTGAGCATTTACACAGCAATGACCTGTTTGAAGAGTTTCAGTCAGGTTTCAGAGCTCATCATAGCACTGAAACAGCTCTGCTGAAAGTCACTAATGATATTCTTATTGCCTCAGATAATGGACTTGTGTCTGTACTGGTTCTGTTAGATCTCAGTGCTGCATTTGATACAGTCGATCATAATATTCTCTTAGAAAGGCTGGAATATGCTGTAGGGATCAGGGGAACAGCGCTAGGCTGGTTTAAATCTTATTTGTCTGACAGATTCCAGTTTGTTCATGATAAATCATCTTTAAACTCCAGGGTTAATTGTGGAGTACCACAGGGTTCAGTACTTGGGCCAATTCTCTTTACTATATATATGCTTCCAATAGGTAAAATTATCAGGCAGCATAGAATAAATTTTCACTGTTACGCTGATGATACTCAGCTTTACTTATCCATAAATCCTGATGAGCCCAACCAGTTAGATAGACTACAAGCATGTCTTGAAGACATAAAAACTTGGATGACTTTAAATTTTCTGCTTCTAAATTCAGACAAGACAGAAGTTGTCGTCTTTGGACCGGAGTCTTTGAAAAAGAAACTGCTTAGTCAATCACTTAACCTGGATGGCATTAAATTGACCTCCGATAATAAAGTAAAAAACCTTGGTGTTATTTTTGACCAGGACATGTAATTTAAATCCCATATTAAACAGGTTTCTAGGTTTTCCTTATTTCATCTCCGGAACTTTGCCAAAATTAGAAATATCCTGTCCAGGAGTGACGCTGAAAAACTAGTCCATGCATTTGTTTCTTCAAGGCTGGACTATTGTAATTCTTTACTATCAGGATGTCCACAAAATGCAGTTAAAAGCCTTCAGCTGATATAAAAATGCTGCAGCAAGAGTTCTGATGAAAATTAAAAAGAGAGATCATATTTCCCCTACTTTAGCTTCCCTTCATTGGCTCCCTGTTAAATCCAGAATAGAATTTAAAATTCTCCTCCTCACATATAAAGCCCTTAATGATTTAGCTCCATCATACATCAGAGATCTGATTGTTCCATACGTTCCTAACAGAGCACTTTGTTCTCAGACTGCAGGTTTACTGGTGGTTCCTAGAGTCTCTATAAGTAAAATGGGAGGCAGATCCTTTAGTTATCAGGCTCCTCTCCTGTGGAACCAGCTCCCAGTTTTAGTCCGTGAGGCGGACACCCTGTCTACTTTTAAGGCTAGGCTTAAAACTTTCTTTTTTGATAAAGCTTATAGTTAGAGTGGCTTAGGTTATCCTGAGCTATCTTCCTTATTTTAGCTCCGTCTTCTTCTCCCCTTGTTGGATGGAGTAAGGGGGAGTCAGGTTTAGCCTAAACCGGCTCAGTTACGGTTGAGGTGCAAACACACCCTCCTTTTCTGCTACTAGGCTAGGTTTAAAACTTTCCTTTTTGATAAAGCTTATAGTTAGAGTGGCTTAGGTTATCCTGAGCTATCTCTGTAGTTATGCTGCTATAGGCTTAGGCTGCTGGAGGACATAATGACCACTTTCACCCTCTTCGCTACTTTCTCACGCTACTCTTCAATTTTGTATTATTTGCTGTTATCTCAGCTTTTAACTTTGTTCTCTCTCTTTTCTCTTCCTAGAAGCTACACCTGGCCTGACTCTGTGTCTACCTGTGACACCTTTCTGGAGGGGGGCATCGTCTAAGCTTCTCCTGGCAACAACTTAATGCTCACCCTCTACCGATGATCCACATGGCCCTGTCTTTCAGTGTTTAACCCTTTCGCTCTCCTAGACATAGCTACTGACTGAGCTTCTACTGTGACTAACTCTATGTGCTCTCTTTCAGACTCTAACCTTGAAAACTGGCTCAGAGTTTATCTGTTCCTTCTTTCTAGGTGAAACAACTGAAGGAGCTACATCCATTAACATTTACCTGTTCCTTCCCATAGAAAGGACTCCTGGATCAGTGCTTCTTTGTTCTCTTTGTGTCTCTGCTCTGTTCTCTCTAACCCCCAGTCGGTCGTGGCAGATGGGCGCTCACACTGAGCCTGGTTCTGCTGGAGGTTTCTTCCTGTTAAAAGGGAGTTTTTCCTCTCCACTGTCGCTACATGCATGCTCAGTATGAGGGATTGCTGCAAAGTCAACGCCAGTGACTGTCCACTGTCTCTACATGTTCATCCGGGAGGTCACTGACTGGATGGAATCTGCTGGGTTTCCTTTCATTAGATAGAAAAACTTTTTATCCAATTTGAATAACTAACAGAATCTGGCTGCACTGTTCAATGATTAAGATTAATTAGAATGTATGTACCTGACTTTTGTGAAGTGCCTTGAGACGACATGTGTTGTGAATTGGCGCTATATAAATAAACTGAATTGAATTGCATGCCGGCTGAGGTGGGATCCCGGGCCTCCCCTTTGGTCCGGGCGTACCCCTGACCCGTCAGATCGGTGGAGCTTGAGAGTGTGTGATTGGACCCAAAAGATGGTGAACTACGCCTGGGCAGGGCAAAGCCAAAGGAAACTCTTGTGGAGTCCCATAGCAGTCCTACAGTGCAAATCAGTTGTCCGACCTGGGTATAGGGACAAAAGACTAATCGAGCCATCTAGTAACTTGTTTCTTCCGAAGTCTCGCTCAGGATACCTGGCGCTCAGGGTCACAGTTTTATCTGGCAAAGCGAATTCATAAAGGTCTTGAAAAGATCTCAACCTATTCTCATACTTTAAATGGGTCAGAAGCCTGGCTCGCTGGCTTGGAGCCGGTGCCACTTTTGGTAAGCATATGTATAGCACTGGAGCGTCGGGCCCATACCCAGCCACCGCTGGCAGAGCCACGAGGGCTAGGCCGCGGTGAGTAGGAAGGCCACTACGGTGAGCACAGAAGCCTAGCCGCCGCGGGTGCAGATCTTGGTGTTAATAGCAAATATTCAAACGAAAACTCCAGTCCTAAGGGATGGGTGAATGCCATCTGGAAGCACGTGGCGATGGACTACGTTGCCCCCGGCTGATCGAAATGGAGTCAGGTTCAGATCCCCAAACCTAGAGTGGTGGAGATAGGCACTGCGAGGCGTCTAGTGGGGTAACGCAAATGAACCCGGAGTAGCTGACTGGAGCCCTGGGGAAAGTAATTTTTTCTTTGTGAAGGTTAGGGTCCCCTGAAATAGGTTTGTCCCGAGAGAGGGGCCTGTACCCTGAATTGCGTTGTAGTTCTGGCAGCGTCCAGGGAGCTCTCGCTGGCCCTTGAAAATCCAGGGGAGAAGGTGTAAATCTCACGCTAGGCCACACCCATATCTGCAGCAGGTTTCAGTCCGGATCAAGGGGGTGTAGGGAAAGTCGGGCAAATGGCTGGCGGTTTGAATGGGATTATAAGGGGACAGGCTGGAAATTGACATGGTGGCTACGTGCCTGCAGTTTGCCTTTCACCCCATTGGGATGGGCCGGTCCCATCGGGCCCTTTTGATATGAGGCTATGCCAAGGTCCTGAGGGGGGCAGCGTCACGCTGCTGCCTGGGGCCTGAGACGTTTGCATGTCATTTTCTGACATAGAATTTGCAATTCAAATGTATGCCGTTTGGCCAGGCTTTTTCTTAACTTGTGTACACGTTGGGGAGCTGGGACCAAGTCAGAAAAAGGCTACCCGCACCCCAGAAAAACATATGAAAGAATCGGAGCACCAGCAAATAAAAAAAGTTGCAGTTTGATTAAATTTAGCTCTAAAGGTCCTTTAATTTTTAAAGCACCTAGACAGGCACTCACTCCAACCAAAGTCACACAGACGACTAATCGAGGACCTAATAATCAGTGGAAGCTGTCTTGTAAAAACTGATGAAAAGAATTTAAAAAGGGGTCAAGATAAGGTAATGTTCCCAAAGGTCCATAGGGACATTTCCCTTACGTGTTGACCTTTCAACCATGAGGTCATGTTTCGACTTCCTAACGTACACTCATGTGTGTCCAATGTTTTTTAATTGGCATGATCGCAGGTAGTCGGTGAGTGAAGACGGCATCTTTCTACATGTAACAGAAGCCGAGACACGCACTTAATGAGGCTGAACTTTTGACCTGGCCACAAGTTAGACTGGGTGATGGGCAGCATTTTCTTAAAGTTCCAGGACACTGGGGACACTCTGGAACTTTTCTGGCCATTTGGGAAACATAGTGGAATGTATGCCAAGTGGCTGAAATGCTCCCAAAAGGCTCTATTGACTTGTGCCTTACACTTTCCCCAATGATAATGTGTGCCAAGTGTCTCAAAAGAAGGGTGTTTTGGGACACTCGGCACACATTATATCATTGGGGATAGTGTAAGGCGAAAGGCAATGGTACATTGGACCAATATTTCAAAGTGCCCCAATGGCTTTTGCCTTACACTTTCCGCAATGATCATGTAAGCCAAGGGTCCCGAAACCAGGTTGTTAGGCACTTGGCTTGCATTACCATTGGAGAACATGTAAGGCAAAAGTCAATGGATCCTGTCCCCAGCAGCCCGGAACATTGAAAAATGCTGCCCATCCCCCACCCTAACTTGTGGCCAGGTCAAAAGTTCAACCGTTGTGTATGTCAGGTTGCACGCCGTTTAGAAAGATGCCCTCATTACTCACTCAACACATGCAATTGAACAAATAAAATACACCAAGTGTACGTGGATTGGACACCATTAAGGGGTCGAAATTTGACCTCATGGTTGAATGGTCAACTAGTAAGGGAAAAGTGCCTAAAGACCTTAAGGAACATAACCTTATCTTTTCTCCATTTTTTATAGTTCTTATCAGTTTTTCACCATTAAGCCAGTTCCATACCCAATGAGTGATTTTACTGTGTGATACTGTGTGATTTTGGTTGAGGTGGGTGCATATTTAGGTACTTTAAAAAATGTAATTGGTCAGTAAAGGCCCTAGCTTTATGCCTGAAAAATTAAAACTGCTCCCATCATTTTTGATGGGAAGGTTGTGCAGACACCATTTTTGGAGTATATTTGTGTATCGGTCTCTACTGTGTTATTTCGGTGTCAATTCACCCCTATCTCCTCTGTGGAAAAAATCCTGATTTCTCAAATTTGCAAGCCACTATGGTCTTGGGATCCATGCACCCAAGAGCCTTCTGAGCAAAGTTTGACCCCAAAGCAACAGATTTTTTTCTGTTGGTGCTGGAGTTCTGCTTTCTTAATATGTCGATCTGGGGAGCGGGAAGCCTTGTTCTGACTTGGTCCTGGCTTCGTACTATGTACGGAAAGTGAGAGACCGCCCGGACCAGTGGCTTAATTTCAATGGGAAATTGTGTTCTAGAAAATGAATGGGGAGGTCACATGGTCATAACCGTGAGTTGCACTGTCACGAAAACTGGGTAAATGATGAAGAAAACGTCCACTTTCTCACTGGTCCTAAGCATGTCTTTCTTCTCTTAGAAGCAAAGTGGACCTTGGGGTCAAAATAATATGATTTAGCTGTTTGTCTAAGGCAATATATCAAAAAATCTAAATGATACGCCCCAAAAAAGGGTTTCATTTCTTGAAAAAGCAATCTCTAAATTCAGGCCACAAGGGTCACTGTCCAAAATGGGACATTTCACTTACTTAATTGTAGAATCTTGGCAAAAGTCAAGAAGGGTCAGGCACCTATCCCTAGAGAAGGCACCTGACCCTGGGTAAGACAACTGTCCCTGGGTAACCTTGGGCCATTCGTGTGACACTTTCCCTAATTCAAATGAATGCCAATTGTCCCAACAGTCATATGAGATACACTCTAGGTTGATTAGCCCATAGGGTTGTTCAGCCATGTGTACCCAGGTGTCAGGCATCTAATACAACTGTCCCTGGGTAACCTTGAGATATTTACCTGACACTTTCCTTAATTCAAAGGTATGCCAATTGTCCCAAACGTTGTATGGATGGCATACGCTCTATGTTGGGACTGTTGGCATGCAATATCATTAGGGGAAGTGTAAGGCAAAAGTCCCTTCGGGCCAATATGTCAATGGGCCAATTGTTGACAAGTGTCCCATTGACTTTTACCTTACAATATCCCCAATAATAATGTGTGCCAAAGGTCCCAAAACACACGTTGAGATTTGGTTTATGTCATTGCAGGCGATGTAGGCCTTTCTCCACATTCTTTCACAGATGTCCAAATCTGGAGTGCCCAAACGCTATTTTAGACAAGCATACCCAGGTTTTACACACTGATTCCTAGGTAAGCATGATCCATGCCTCTGACCTCTATCTGTCAGGTGTGGTGGTGGACCCCAGAATGCAGATGAGCAGGAAGCAGCATAGCGTGGTGAGTAAAATATTTAATAAATGAAACTCACTTCAGCAGGTGGTGGCAAAAAACAGGCATGGACAGGCAGGCAAGACAGGCTTGGCACGAACAGAATGAATTGAAATGTCTCCGCAAGAAATTAACAGAATGATAGTGTATATATGGAGTGTGGTACAGGTGAAACTAGAAGACTGATTACATGATGCAGGTGGACCGAATGAAGCTGATTGCAGGTTGACCGATGCAGGGAGAACAAAGCGTGACTAGGGCAAACAGAAATCCAACAATACAAACCAATCAACAATACTATGAAACTAAAGCACAGCCAGGAAAACAGAAGCAAGATCCAAAAACGTAAACTGGAAATAAGAATGACTAAAACCCAAACAAAAACCAAAAACATCTGATTAGGTGAAGATTATTGAATCGGAAGAGCGAGTTGTATCAGGGCTGTTGATTTATTGCCACAATTACAACAGAGGATTTTTGGTTAAGAAATTAATTTTCTCAAATTATGATTTTTAATTATAATTCTTGATAAATATAAATGAATCAATAATCATGATCCCAACACCGGGGACTGTTTGGACAAAGTGTACCCAGGTTTTTTGACCGAATCCTGGGTAGACGGTCCAGAACTACACTATACTTTTGGGTCATACTAATCACCTCATTCGAACATCCCCAAAAACCTGTGCACCTGTGCTTCCCGCCTAGACATAATAACAACGTATCGCTGCATCACTTATGTTGGTTTGGTTCCGACTTTTGAAGAGAGCCATTTGTGACTAGGCTGGTGTGTGGCTGAATGATGATCACCCCTCTTCAATTTTGCACATGTTAGCGGAGAACATGATGCAAAATCACTTGCAGATGACCTAATTCTCCCTCTTTACAATCTATTGAAAGTCAGGATTCGATCTAAGTTCTTGTTGGCCGATCTGTGGAGCATCCCTCCCTCCCTTGTGGATACGTGCCCTACCAGGGGGGTGAAAAGTAAAAAAGTTCCAGAGCTCCAGCCTGACAGGAGGGCTGGGATTGGCCCGTATTGCCCATAGGGGAGGCACTTAGGTTGGTGTGGGAGTCCCAGCAAGCTCCCATTCAATGGTGGTTGTCTACCTTACCATGGGCGCAAAACCAGCAAAAAATTTCAAAGTCCAGAGCTCCAGCCTAACAGGGGGGCTGGGGTCGGCCTGTAGTGCCCACGTGGCAACACTAAGTCCCCAGTCCTTGATCCCAGCCCCATAACCAAGTAAAGCCTTAGAGAGTAGGTACTAGTGAAAAAAGAGCCATAATGCATGCTTACATATCTGACAAATTAATACAGATTATTAATTAACTTCATTCTCTAACAAAACCTTCTCAGCCATAAGATATTCTCTCCACATACAGTTAAAACCAGATGTTTCTTTACACTGCATAAAAAGAGACATGATTTCTGAGTCTGAAATGAAATCAGATTAAACTTTTCTGAGTTAGGATTAATGTAAAAACCCCTCTCTATCATTCTGACACTTAGCAAACAGATTATTTTAAAGCAACAACTGAAACACACTGCTTCTTTGTCTGACATCATGCAAACATCTAAATGAAATCAGCCAAGATATCAGGAAGAGAATTGAGGACCTCTACAATTCCGGTTCATCCCTGATTCAATTTCCAGATGTCTGAAGGTTCCAAATTGATCTGTTCAAATAATTATGAAAGTTTAAACATAACAGGAACATCCAGCAGTCATAGAGTTTAGGAAGGAGACTGGTTCTGTGTTCCAGAGGTGAACAGATTTTGGTGTAAAATATATGAATCAAATGTAGAACAAAGCAAAAGATATAAATGTTGGAATGAGATTCAACACAAAACTCAGATTTTAGTCCCAGAGCACATTTTTGGATAGTTTTGACTCTTATTATCAAGTCGACTGCAACTGAAGAGGTTGGGCATTGAATCTACACGTCTCCACACATGTATGCGTGAGACCAAATGCTCTGTGAATGTAGATGGGTTAAAAGTATGAGTTAACTGAGAAAGTAGGAGAAGCTTCCGGCTAATAAAATCTTTCAACATCAGTAAAAGTTTGGTTAAATGCAGAGCTATTGATGCCCTAATCACTCTGTCCTTCAATCTATGACATCTACAGTACACAGCGAAGGCAACACCCTTATGTTTCCAGTAGCAACATTAGGATTTAACATCTTTGTTTTGCATTTGTGTGCTCCTGGCTTGGGCACAGCCACCACCCTCCTCCTCTCCCACACCAGACCTTTATTTACCCAAGTAGGCATGGTGTATTTTGATAACAGCCTGTGTCTGCTGGAATTAATTCAATGCAAGGGAGACGGCTTTCAATTAGGGAGCAGGACAAGTTCAAATAAAATGAATTCAACCAAAAATGCACTGGCACTTAATCCCAAACATGAGAGGAATTTACAATTCAGCACACCTCTGAAAGTCCTTTTTAATATCGACCTGGGTGTGTACCGTCTGCATTTGCGGCATCATTTTTATAGAGAACATCCTTCCTGTTTAACTTGACAGCCTGTCAGGGTGAACAGAATGTTGCTCAGTTGTGAGTATTACCCACTTGTTTTCATATAAGGAAGTTTCAAAGGGAAGTTAAACGGTAGAAAAAAAAATCCAGCTACACAAACACACATTATAAAGGACTCCCCAATGCAGTCAGCTGATCTGCTTCTGCCACCTTGTTCATTGTTCTCCAATGAACAAGGTGGCCACATATGTTATCAGGTCCGTGGCTTTTGTTCACTTTTAAACTCTGAAAAGCCTTTTTAACATCCTGGAGGTTCATGTCAAAGAACTCTGTGTCTTAAAGGTTATGAACAAGCTTTTGAATTTCCTTGCTAAAGTCGCAGGTATCAAAAGGACAGTAAAATAAATCAAATGCATTTGCTGGGCATTTTCTTGACCACAAACAGAGAGGTTGTCAAACATTTCTTTGTCATTTGAAGTTTTGATTCCCTTTTTTTAGCTTTTGATTGAACGAACAATTCGGGATTTCTTCCACAAGCTTCTCACATTAGTTTGCTATTGACCCATTCATCCTGACAGAACTGGTAGAACTGGGTCAGATTTGTAGGCCGTGTAGTGTAACCGCCTTGCTAAAACACATTTTCAGCTCTGCCCACAAATTTTCTCTTGCATCGAGATCAGAAATTTGTAATGGTCATTCCAAAACATTGGCTTTGCTTTCCTTAAGTCACTTTGTAGCTAATGTGGTGGTGGCTTTTGGTCAGCTTTAAACGGACCAGAATTCGTTTTCCACCCTTGGTCCGGACCTTTTGATAACCCTCAGGTATACCCTGGTCCGGACCAAACGACCGGACGGAGACCCACCTTTTGAGGTGGTCTAGGTCAGCTTCGAAATGGACTCTCATGCGGTCAGCTTCTGGTGTGAATAAGAACTAGCCTTGATCCGACCCAACATCTGAAAACATAAGCCTTTTTGGACTTAATAAGCCACCGTGGTGAATGTTGCAAATAGTGAATGTACTGAAGTCATACCTAATGGGCCGTCTTTTGCTTAGCAACGCTGCTGCCAGCATGCAGAGCACATTATCTCCTTTGTCTTGCATCGCACATTTGCCGAACCTGTTCCAAAGTTAGAAACAGAATGCTGGGAAACCTGTGTTGAATGAGCTGCTCTTGACACAAAGTCATTTCTGTCCAGTGGGAGCAACGATGGTCACATGCATGGCTTTGTTTACAAGTTATTCTTCGATATCGTTGGCTTACCAGGGGTAAGGTCAAATCTAGCCCCTTTAAAATTATGCAGCCTAGATTCCAATATTCAGGGAATTTTGAATAAATGTGAAATACTTGACCGTACCTCTACTGCATTGAATTAACTTACAGAATAGTCTAAGGTGGAGCGTTATAATTGCTCTGAAGTCTTGTTGTTGGTGATGACTTACAGTGCTTTGCAAAAGTTGTCATACCCCTTGAACTTTCTCACATTTTGTAACATGACAAAACATAATAAGTCCCCTTTAAAGTTTCACACGAGCCTTGAGGCAGACAAACATGTGGAAGAAGATGCTCTAGTCAGATTGGACTCAAGTTGAACTTTCTGGTCTACATGCAAAGCTAACATGGCTGTAATATAATGGTTGCAAAAGGAAACTTTTCTTGAAAAGGAAGATTGCCACACTTGATAGTTTTTTGTTTTTTGAAAAAATCTGAAAACCATGTGTCATCTTTCGTTTACACTTTCACTAATGTTGTACCAGTTCATTCTTAACATGAAGTAGTTCTAAATTTCTGTTCATAATTCACCACTGAAACATTCTGAACTAAGGTCATAGCTCCAACATGAAATAGTTGTTATTCATTTATCATTTTTTATCGGACATCAAATTTAAAATATCTTAATAGGTCATGACGTCGTTCACAAATTAGCATTTCAATTATGCCATCTGCCTATCATTTATTCTCGCCTGTAGTCTTTGCTCATATTACCTGCATTTTATAATAGTTGGATCCTCAGAACAGCCGCTCCCACTGAAATATTTTAACGCTTTCATCAGCCAGCTCGGCTACATTTGTAATTGCCGGTCACTTTGAAACATCGTATTACCATATAAATCATTACAAATGGGATTTAGCATTGGTGTATTGTTTTGCCCTTGAAAGTGTTGTTTCCAAATAACAATACTGAATAACAGCCAAACACTTAAAGTGCCATGGTTTGTGGCGATTTTCTTACCCACATGCAAACATCTCCCAGGAGTGTTGGGCCACCATTACCAAAAAGAAGACTGATCAAACTACACCTCCCAGCATTCACTGCTGTTCTTGGATTCCACTGAAATTACAGACCAAGGTTATATAAAGAACAGTTGCTCTACCCCTGCCAGCCCACCAGGCATAGGGAGGATTCTTGAAGTGGATGCTTGAAGCTTGCAGGCCAAGTGAACTTTTCCTCTTTTTACTTTTGAACAACAAGCTTAACAAATCTTTAACCTCTAGCTGTTTGTGCAGCCGGTAGATATTCCTAATTTATTCCTGCCGAAGACTTGGGTAGTAGGATTCCTAGTTTGCAGAATTTAGACATAGATTGTCCAAGGCAGTGAAGTATATCCTATCTTTTTTAGTCGACTGAAGCAGTCCCCTTTGACTTCCCAAAGAAGCGGGCTGCGGCTCCATAAGCTAAGCGGTGCCTGGTGGATATGCTATGCAGCTAGTTACTGTTTCCCGCCCTGGGATGACGAATCCTGCCTTCCAAGAAATGTGAAAGAAAATATTCTCCTTTATGTGTTAGAAAAAATTTTGGTAGTCCTGCGGTGCTCTGGGGGCCCTTTGGATGTCTATGGCTTGGATATCCTCCGTATCTGTCCCAGGTCCAGGCTCCTCACACTCGCTATTGCATATTTTTATGGAGATAGCTTGTACATACAGGGGTTGGACAATGAAACTGAAACACCTGGTTTTAGACCACAATAATTTATTAGTATGGTGTAGGGCCTCCTTTTGCGGCCAATACAGCGTCAATTCGTCTTGGGAATGACATATACAAGTCCTGCACAGTGGTCAGAGGGATTTTAAGCCATTCTTCTTGCAGGATAGTGGCCAGGCCACTACGTGATACTGGTGGAGGAAAACGTTTCCTGACTCGCTCCTCCAAAACACCCCAAAGTGGCTCAATAATATTTAGATCTGGTGACTGTGCAGGCCATGGGAGATGTTCAACTTCACTTTCATGTTCATCAAACCAATCTTTCACCAGTCTTCCTGTGTGTATTGGTGCATTGTCATCCTGATACACGGCACCACCTTCAGGATACAATGTTGGAACCATTGGATGCACATGGTCCTCAAGAATGGTTTGGTAGTCCTTGGCAGTGAGGCGCCCATCTAGCACAAGTATTGGGTCAAGGGAATGCCATGATATGGCAGCCCAAACCATCACTGATCCACCCCCATGCTTCACTCTGGGCATGCAACAGTTTGGGTGGTACGCTTCTTTGGGGATTCTCCACACCGTAACTCTCCCAGATGTGGGGAAAACAGTAAAGGTGGACTCATCAGAGAACAATACATGTTTCAAATTGTCCACAGCCCAAGATTTGCGCTCCTTGCACCATTGAAACCAACGTTTGGCATTGGCATGAGTGACCAAAGGTTTGGCTATAGCAGCCCGGCCGTGTATATTGACCCTGTGGAGCTCCCAACGGACAGTTCTGGTGGAAACAGGAGAGTTGAGGTGCTCATTTAATTCTGCCGTGATTTGGGCAGCCGTGGTTTTATGTTTTTTGGATATAATCCGGGTTAGCACCCGAACATCCCTTTCAGACAGCTTCCTCTTGCGTCCACAGTTAATCCTGTTGGATGTGGTTCGTCCTTCTTGGTGGTATGCTGACATTACCCTGGATACCGTGGCTCTTGATACATCACAAAGACTTGCTGTCTTGGTCACAGATGCGGCAGCAAGACGCGCACCAACAATTTGTCCTCTTTTGAACTCTGGTATGTCACCCATAATGTTGTGTACATTTCAATATTTTGATCAAAACTGTGCTCTTACCCTGCTAATTGAACCTTCACACTCTGCTCTTACTGGTGCAATGTGCAATCAATGAAGACTGACTACCAGGCTGGTCCAATTTAGCCATGAAACCTCCAACACTAAAATGACAGGTGTTTCAGTTTCATTGTCTAACCCCTGTACAAGTGCACTCACACTCAGACCCACAGGTGTCTAGATTAAGGTGTTAACAGATACACAAATCTTCTATATTGAGCCACATTTATCGCTAATTACATCGTGCATTCATAAGTACCTTGCACTTTTTGGGTAAAAAAGCTGTTATGTATGTTTCTGTGTGTAGAAGCAAGCAGGGTGATCTTGTTATCTCTTCATCCTTCTTTCTCTCCTCCATTCTGTTCTCCTTCTCTCCCTTTTTCCTTTTTGCCTCACCTTTCTCTCTATCGTGCTTCTTATTTTTTCCTTTTCGTTTCTGTCTCTGTGTCCGTAACAATTGAAATAATCTCAAAGCAGTTTCTAATAAAGTTTATTTTTATAAATATCAAGCAGAACATAAAAGTGTTTCCTGTAATGCTCCACTTGTCAAAGTAATTCTGTTGGGCAAAGAAACACTGATCCAGGAGTACTTTCTATGGGAAGGAAAAGTAAATGTTAATGGATGTAGCTCCTTTAGTGATTTGATCTAGAAAGAAAGAACAGATAAACTCTGAGCCAGTTTTCAAGGTTAGAGTCTGAAAGAGAGCACATAGAGTTAGTCACAGTAAAAGCTCAGTCAGTAGCCATGTCTAGGAGAGAGAAAGGGTTAAACACTGAAAGACAGGGCCATGTGGATCATCGGTAGAGGGTGATTAAGTTGTTGCCAGCAGAAGCTTGGACGATGCCCCTCTCCAGAAAGGTGTCACAGGTAGACACAGAGTCAGGCCAGGTGTAGCTTCTAGGAAGAGAAAAGAGAGGGAACAAAGTTAAAAGCTGAAATAACAGCAAATAATGCAAAATTGGAGAGTAGTGTGAGAATGTAGCGAAGAGGGTGAAAGTGGTCATTATGTCCTCCAGCAGCCTAGGCCTATAGCAGCATAACTACAGAGATAGCTCAGGCTAACCTAAGCTATTATAACTATAAGCTTTATCAAAAAGGAAAGTTTTAAGCCTAGCCTTAACAGTAGACAGGGTGTCTGCCTCACGGACTAAAACTGGGAGCTGGTTCCACAGGAGAGGAGCCTGATAACTAAAGGATCTGCCTCCCATTCTTCTAGAGAGTCTAGGAACCACCAGTAAACCTGCAGTCTGAAAACGAAGAATAATATCTGGACCAATTAGATCTCTGATGTATGATGGAGCTAGATCATTAAGGGCTTTATTTTTGAGAAGGAGAATTTTTTATTCTATTCTGGATTTAACAGGGAGGCAATGAAGCTAAAATGGGAGAAATATGATCTCTCTTTTTAATTTTCATCAGAACTCTTGCTGCATCATTTTGAATCAGCTGAATGTTTTTAACTGCATTTTGTGGACATCCTGATAGTAAAGAATTACAATAGTCCAGCCTTGAAGTAACAAATGCATGAACTAGTTTTTCAGCGTCACTCCTGGACAGGATATTTCTAGTTTTGGCAATGTTCCGGAGATGAAAGAAGGAAATCCTAGAAACCTGTTTAATATGGGATTTAAATGACATGTCCTGGTCAAAAATAACACTAAGGTTTTTTACTTTATTATCGGAGGTCAATTTAATGCCATCCAGGTTAAGTGATTGACTAAGCAGTTTCTTTTTTAAAGACTCCGGTCCAAAGACAACAACTTCTGTCTTGTCTGAATTTAGAGGCAGAAAATTTAAAGTCATCCAAGTTTTTATGTCTTCAAGACATGCTTGTAGTCTGTCTTACAGGTTGGGCTCATCAGGATATCATTAGTGACTTTCACTAGTGCTGTTTCAGTGCTATGATGAGCACTGAAACCTGACTGAAACTCTTCAAACAGATCATTACTGTCTAAATACTCACACACTTGATTAGCAACTAATTTTTCAAGAATTTTAGATAAAAACGGAAGATTGGATAGAGGTCTGTTATTTATTAAGTCATCTCGATCAAGTGAAGGTTTCTTTAGTAAAGGTTTAATTACAGCTACCTTAAAAGCGTGTGGTACATATCCATTTACTAAAGATAAATTAATCATATCTAAAATGGGGCTGGTAATCAGAGGGAACACTTCCTTAAATATTTGGTTGGGATTGGGTCTAACATACAAGTTAATGGTTTAGATAACTCTGGAAGCTCCACAGGAACAAAACAGTCCAAGCACAGATCAGTTTCTACAGTTACTTCCAATGTTCTCTCACTTAGTGAGGATGCAGTAATCATGTTCAGGAGCCAATACTCCCGAACATAAATGTTGTACAAAAAAGGTGTTTTGTCTTTTTTTCTACTGAAACAGGCAGTTTGTTTTGCATGACTCAGAGCCTAATGGTCTCAATCATTTGTAGCTGCTTTGCAGATTGTTTATCGCCTGTCACACAGATGCCACTCTTAGCCTCACACTGTCGCAGCATGTCTTCAGCCCATCCATAATGAAGATGATAAAGTTGTCAGGTAGAAAAATGAGTTGTTCAGCCACTGTGAAGGCAGGCTATGTTATTCTAGCTGCAGGGGGAGAGAGCTTAATCTTTAGAGGTTTTACATACTAAGAACAACGCTGTATTATTCTCAGATTAAGCAAAGCATTAAACAGGTATTTAAAGTATGAGAATTTACTCAGGTCTGAAAAAAATATGCTGGATAATTTATGTCCAGCTCACCCCTAAAACTGATTCCAGGGTTTATCTTATAACTGGATTATGTAGAAACTGCAGAGTTGGAAAGATTTACCCTGAGAATACAGACAGGCATGACAATCAATAGTAATTAGGTTCTTAATGTGTTTCACTTTATACAAGTGTTTTACAAGGGTCAGGATAGCTTGTCAACTTCCCAAGGTAAAAGTGTAAAAAGGGGAGATCAGTTTCTGGATACATTTTTAACATCCTCAGCACAGTGAAAGCAGGCTAAAGCGCTGCATGTAATTGATGAATTCATGGCATGTCAGTCAGCAGCTGTTCACGGACATTAAGTCTAGGCTAAATTTGCTCCATTTGCATTTAGAATTGCCCCCTGGAATTGTTTTGATTCATTGTCTCATTTGCTTTTATTTCTTTTCATTACAGTCATGAGGTAATATAAGGTTTGCAAATGTGCTGTGACATGCTGGGTGTGATTACTGTGCTGCGATGAACTGCCTGACAATATGCTACCTCCTCCACCCTGTGCCTGCTCATGCTGTGTTTCTCATAAGTTTAACGAGTGCTGTCACTAAATGACATTCTGGTTCACATACAGTAGATTCAGGTGAGATTTTCATCAATCTATAGACTGACCAAATGTTTATCATAAATAGGGTCCAACCTTTTAATTTGAACATTAACCTGTGACTGAATTATAAAAGATGTTTTCTATTAGTATCATTATTAGATGTCTAAAATAAAGTGGATCAGGGAGTTGCATAGATTTCATACTGAAACATGGTGTGTATGGCCTTTTAACTGTGCCATCAACTTGATGCAAAGAAAGACTAAACTTACACACACTCTCGCTCAAATTGCGTCACCGTCGTTCGTCCTCCATTCTGTGTGCATCCAAGTCTCTCACACACTTCCTGTTAATTTATGCTGAATATCCCCTTGTCTTGCTTGTCTTGCACTGTGTGCTCGCCTCTCCCTGCTTTCACTCTTAGTTTTCCAAACAGTATCTTAATAAACCACAAGATCAGCCAATCACAGATGGTTTTTTTTAAATTTAATGAGATTCCTCTGCTAAACATATTCAGTTGGATTAAAACAGTCTGCCGAAAGAATTAAATATTTAAGAAAAATATGAAAAATTATGCAACACTTGAATTTATAGGTTGAGTAATATTTATTATACCCATCCATCCAGCCATGTCTTTTGCAGAGGTTGCGGAGCCAACAGATCCAGGAGGGACAAATATTTATATACATAGACATATTAGTGCTATATATATATATATGTTGTTATATATATGTTGTTTTTGTTTATTTAAGTTCATCAGTTTCTAGTTAGAAAGTGATCCTAGGCCTTGTTTCACAAAATGACCACCAATCTCCAGGTGACTTCAGTGCTAACAAGCAAGCCATGACTAGCAATGGCAACAGCCAATGACACACTTCACTACAAGCATTTTAGTCTTAGTTCCGACACAGCTGAAACAATAAATTTATGTACACTCATAGACCGCGGAACACATTTGAAATTGGTCCTGCCCATCATATACCTCACCACCCACCACACACGCTGACACATAAAACACCACCATTCCCCTGATCAGGGGCGCCTGCAGGACTTTTATCAGAGTGTACGCAGAAGACAAAAGTACATTTATAGGACTGTGCGTCCACTGCCGACGTTGACACAAAAGACCGTTTGTTATTGTATTTCGTTAATAATTTTGGTCAAATTTAAAAAGAAAATTAAAATAAAGTCAAATAAGAGTAATAATAATAATAACAATAAAATAATAGATTTTTTTTTACCAAAGCAAGGTACGCAGTGCACTCTGCATTACAGCTGTACTGCCCCTGATCATACCACTGATTAACTAAAAGTCGGAAACAGAATATTTATTTTTATGTTCCATGTTCAAACACGCCGTTTTTTTCTCACCAAGGATCGTAAAATTAGGCTACAGCTAACGTAAAGGGTATTCAGAATAAAAATCAAAATAAAAACTCACCCCAGCTCTTATTATTTCCGAAGAAGTGTCTCCATCTGTCATTATGTTGGATAAAGTCTCTGGCTATCCTCAAAGCATCCACTGTGGTCAAAACCTTCCTATGTGTGTGGGCACACATCAAGTTATTCAGTCTGCTTTGGGTCATTGTTGATCTCAAATACGTCTTGATACGACGAAGGGACAAGAGACACCTCTCAGCACTGGCAGTGGACACAGGGATGGTGCAGAATAATTTAACAGTTTGTGCACCTCTGGGAGTAGATTTTTGCCACAGGAGTAGCATTCATTGCCGACACTACTGAGGCTATTGTTGGGCCTCCCTCAATCCCAGAAGTCTGAATCACGTCCAGCAACATTCCTAGCTGCGCACGGAGAGTGTCACTGTCAAAATCACTCTTGTAGAGATCCATTATTAGAGAAGGGAAAGATGGAGTCTCTGTTTTAGCGGCGGAAATAATCATATGCTCCAGAGCAGCTGCGACATACAAGTCTCTCTGTTCAAAACGCCGCTCCAGTTCACCATCAAGTAGATCCAGGACCTCAAAGTATATTTTTCTATAATAATCCATTGGGTTCTGGAATGTGTTTGCAGACTCTCTTCCTGAATCTAGTCTAGCATAGCGTTTCTGTTGCTGGGGCAACACTGGGGCGTCTGTGAGATCTTGCAAGTGTTCCAAAACATTTTTGTAAAACTCAAAAACGTGATCTGACCTCTTTCTCTTAATGAATCTCCTTGTCAAAGCTACAGCCTTTTGTGCATCTTGTAATGATATGTTTACAGTCTGCAAGGTCCTAGACAGCTGCTCAGTCGGAGCACATACTGGGCAAAATGTTGCAGCGAACAAGAACGTCGTTTAGTGCAGTGAGGATGGTGGAGGCGTCAGCCTGTGGGAAGTCGAATAGGCCAATAAAGTCCTCGTGAGGGACATAACTGTCGTCAACCCAGCGGAAAAGAACCACTAACGGCTCTTTGCTTGAAATGTCTCTAGTTTTATCTGCTAATATTGCATAAAACTCCTCACGAATAGTTGAAATAATCTGGGAAAATATTGAATGAGAAACTGAATTAATCAGTTTGTTTATTATGTCATGTCTCATATAGTTTCTGTCTGCCAGCCACTGGTAAATTTCAGGACAATCCTGTGCGCGTAATTCCAACAGCTTGTGAAGGTTGCTGTTTGTTGGATTATTACTATCTAGTGCCATGCCCTGACCCATGAGATACATGATGGAAGTTATCTCCTTAACTAGCATGTCGCGTCTGTGCTGTTGTTTAACTTTGAGCTGGGCGTCAAGCTGGGACAAAATAGTCTGCTCTTGGGATGAATACATGTTGTAATAAGCCACAGGCTCTATATTTGCTGCTTTCATATTTTCGAAAAGAGCACACAGCTTTTTTCCAGTTTTGCAATCCAAGCACAGAGAAAGCGTTTTCATTAGTTTTGCTTAATCCCGAACCCAGTCCTTTAATGGTCCAAAGGCGACACTGAGTGGAGAATATTTTTGCCTGCGTTTGACACAGCGTTAGCCACTTGAAATCTTTAAACCACTGTGGTTGAACAGACCAGCTTTTATGTGTTACACCTTGTACACGTCTTGTCCCAGAGAGAATTGCTGGGTTGTCTGGTTGGTGAGACTTTGTCAGATCCCTGCAACAGTCACTGGAGCAGTGAACTTCTGCCTGGCTTGTAGAAGAAGCTGGGAGCTCTGGAGCAATGGAGCATTTTACAGTCAGGCAGGAAGGCGGCAAACATTTTTCTGGAGGACCGGCTATCACAGCGACAGAACAGAGTGACCAAATTAACAAAGGCAGATAGATTAACATGTGCTGTAGATTAAATTACTTGCTGGATGACACCCACCAGATATAGTATGAACAGCCGAGGCCGCAGCGGCACACCCACGGTTATCCATGTCTGCTGTAGCGGCAATCAAGAAAGGGGGAGCAGACCAATCTGCTGCAGCATGCCCACGGGTTAAAGTAAAGTAAACCATAGGTGGAATGTCTGTCTATCTGAAGAGTTCCTATCTATTGAAGAGTTCCATTTTATTTATATAACGTTTTCTAATTATTTTACATCTTTGATGACCAAAAGTAGGTAGGGTCCCGGCCCTACCGGCCCTACCGGTCTCGCAGTCCTTGCGTACACTGTAAAA
Source organism: Crenichthys baileyi (assembly GCA_036173005.1). NCBI lineage: Eukaryota > Metazoa > Chordata > Actinopteri > Cyprinodontiformes > Goodeidae > Crenichthys > Crenichthys baileyi. The sequence continues at coordinate 240,790 of JAHHUM010002049.1, read as the reverse complement.
AAAACATTTACCAAATTTATTTCCATTTTCTAAACACTCGAATATTGACAAACAGAATCCCTTTTTTTTCAAATTCAGGAGTTTACCTTCATTAGGATGCCTTTAAACATTTATGGAAAGACCAGTTGATGATGTTGGAGCTTTATAAACTTCTAATAAGTGTACTTAAAACATTTCAGTTACATTGAGGCATGCCTGTAAATGTATTTTAAGAAACTTCTTCAAACACCTTGTCTGGCATCATGAAAAAATAAAAATAATAAAATATCGGGAAAAGAACTTTGGACCTTCTCAAATTTGGTTCATCGTTGGGTCCAATTTCCAGATACCTGAAAGTTCCATGTTCATCTGACACTTCGCCAAGCCAGAACAGCTTATTTCTCATCATTAATAGAAGAGATCAAGAATAATCCTAGGTTTCTCTTTAGTACAGTTGCTAAACTTACAGAGTCGTAGCTCTGTTGAGCCATCCATTCCCCTTAGCCTCCCCCAGTCATGACTTTATGGGTTTCTTCTCAAATAAAATTGATTCTATTAAAAAAAAATTTTTGAAATACTCCGAAAGATGATTACTTCATCCTCAGAAAGTGAAAAAACATTGGAAAAATAACTGTAGAAACCGATCTGTGTTTGGACTGTTTTGTCCTGTGGAGCTTCCTGAGTTATCAGAAATATTAGCTTCATCTAAACCATTAACTTGTATGTTAGGACCCAATCCCAAACCCAAATTTTTTAAGTAAGTGCCCCTTGATTACCAGCCCTTTTTAGATATGATTAATCTATCTTTAGTAAATGGATATGTACCACAAGCTTTTTAAGGTAGCTGTAATTTAAAGCTTTACTTAAGAAAAACCTTCGCTTGATCGAGATGACTAAAAAATTACAGACCTATATCCAATCTTCCATTTTTTTATCTAAAATTCTTGAGGAAAATAGTTGCTAATAAATGTGTAGAATTTACATAGCAATGACCTGTTTGAAGAATTTTTTCAGTCAGGCTCCAGGGCTCATCATAGCACTGAAACAGCTCTGCTGAAAGTCACTAATGATATTCTTATTGCCTCAGATAATGGATTTGGTCTGTACTTGTCCTCTTAGATCTCAGTGCTGCATTTGATACAGTCGACCATAATATTCTCTTAAAAAGGCTGGAATATGCTGTAGGGATCAGGGGAACAGCGCTAGGGGGTTTAAAATCTTTTTTGTCTGACAGATTCCAGTTTGTTATGTAAAAGATAAATCATCTTTAAACTCCAGGGTTAATTGTGGAGTACAACAGGGTTCAATACTTGGGCAATTTCTTTTCCCTATAAAATGCTTCAATAGGTCAAATTATCAGGCAGCATAGGAAAAATTTTTTCATTTACGCTGATGATACTCAGCTTTACTTATCCAAAAACCTGATGAACCCCAACCAGTTAGATAGACTACAAGCATGTCTGGAAGAAAAATAAAAACTTGGATGACTTTAAATTTTTTTGCTTCTAAATTTTCAGAAAAGACAGAAGTTGTCGTCTTTGGACCGGAGTCTTAAAAAAGAAACTGCTTAGTCAATCACTTAACCTGGATGGCATTAAATTGACTCCGATAATAAAGTAAAAAACCCTGGTGTTATTTTTGACCAGGACATGTCATTTAAATCCCCATATTAAACGGTTTTCTAGGTTTCACCTCCGGAACATTGCCAAATTTAGAAATATCCTATCCAGGAGTGATGCTGAAAAACTACTCCATGCATTTGTTACTTCAAGGCTGGACTATTGTAATTCTTTACTATCAGAATGTACAAAAATGCAGTTAAAAAACTTCAGCTGATTCCAAAATGCTGCAGCAAGTGTTCTGATGAAAATTAAAAAAGAGATCATATTTCTCCTATTTTAGCATCCCTTCATTGGCTCCCTGTTAATTCCAGAATATAATTTAAAATCCTCCATCTCACATATAAAGCCCTTAATGATCTAGCTCCATCATATATCAGAGATCTGATTGTTCCATATATTTTTTTAGACCAGCACTTCGTTCTCAGACTGCAGGTTTACTGGTGGTTCCTAGAGTCTCTAGAAGAATGGGAGGCAGATCCTTTAGTTATCAGGATCCTCTCCTCTGGAACCAGCTCTCGGTTTTGGTCCGTGAGGCAGACACCCTGTCTACTTTTAAGGCTAGGCTTAAAACTTTCCTTTTTGATAAAGGTTATAGTTAGAGTGGCTTAGTTTACCCCTTACTCCCCAGGTTTAGCCTAAAGTCAGGTTTAGCCTAAACCGGCTCAGTTATGGTTGAGGTGCAAACACGCTCTCCATTTCTGCTATCTGTATGACCCCTTCTCTTTTCCAATGGTTATAATCAGTCTGACAGAGAGAGGTATCCTAATCCTTGTGGTTTTTAGTATAATAATGACCATCAGTGGGACCCTTTGTGGGGTGCCTTGAGACGACATTGTTGTAAATAAGCGGCGTCTAACTAAATAATCTGAACTGAAACTATCTGTGTAGTTATGCTGCTATAGGCTTAGGCTGCTGGAGGACATAATGACCACTTTCACCCTCTTTCATTCTCACACTACTCTTCAATTTTGCATTATTTGCTGTTATTTCAGCTTTTAAATTTGTTCTCTCTCTTTTCTCTTCCTAGAAGCTACACTTGGCCTGACTCTGTGTCTACCTGTGACACCTTTCTGGAGAGGGGAATCCTCCAAGTTTCTGCAGGCAACAACTTAATGCTCACCCTCTACCGATGATCCACATGGCCCTGCCTTTAGTGTTTAACCCTTTCTCTCTCCTAGACATGGCTACTGGCTGAGCTTTTATTGTGACTAACTCTAGGTGCTCTCTTCAGACTCTAACCTTGAAAACTGGCTCAGAGGTTATCTGTTCTTTCTTTCTAGATGAGACGACTAAAGGAGCTACATCCATTAACATTTACTTTTCCTTCCCATAGAAAGGACTCCTGGATCAGTGCTTCTTTGTGTCTCTGCTCTGTTCTCTCAAACCCCCAGTCGGTCGTGGCAGATGGCCACTCACACTGAGCCTGGTTCTGCTAGAGGTTTCTTCCTGTTAAAAGGGAGTTTTTCCTCTCCACTGTTGCTACATGCATGCTCAGTATGAGGGGTTGCTGCAAAGTCAACGCCAGTGACTGTCCCCCAATTTTTTACATGCTCATCCAGGAGGATTTAAGCTGCAAGTCACTGACTGGATGCAATCTGCCTGGGTTTTTTAGACAGAAAACTTTTTATCCAATTTGAATAAATAACTGAATCTGACTGCACTGTTCAATGGTTAGGATTAATTGTAATGTATGTACCTGACTTTTGGAAGTGCCTGAGACAACGTGTTGTAATTTGGGGTATATAAATAAAAAATGAATGAATTTAATTGAATTTAAAATGTTTTTTTTTTCCTTTCAAGCAGGCGGTCCATGGTCAGGACTGCTTTTCAGACCTAAAAACTCAAAATTCCAATTAGTTTCATATCAGAAAACAATTTAAATTAAATGTATCCTGCCACATATACCCTCATTTTTTACATAACATGAAACAGACAGTCATTTCACAAAAACAGACAAACAAAATGGACAAACATTGGCCACATGAAAAGTTCGAATGCCCTGTAAATACAGCATTTTAGAGTGGAACCACTTTGTGTCGCTTAATGGTTAAAATTATTTCTTACCCTTTTCTGGTGAGTCGACAATTATTTCCGGGACCCAAACAAGCTCCATCAAACTGTTGTTTTAACTTGTTATAAAGCGTCTTTGTGGTTGAAACTTGTTAATATATTTCTCCTCCCTGTCTCCAAGCATTGCTCCTACAGAACAAGCACGCAGCTCATTTTCTAGTGACGTCTCAGTCATTCTCTCACTTCACACACACGTTCACACACTCTGGCCAACCAGGCGGTACAGCACCGTTTGCTGGTCCACATGAGAGCTTATTCCGTTATCTCTCAGACACCAAAGCTTATTCACAGCAGAGTTTATTCAGTGGCTAGGGTCTGTTAGCTTATCCTGTTAGCTTAGCATGTTAGCTTAGCATGTAGCATGTAGCAGTCAGTCAGTGTCCATCAGTGTAATATGTCCCCCGTCACTTCCAACTCACATACATCCACACTCCCACTGGCCAGTTGATGTTACATTTTTATATTTATACAGCTGTTCATTCAAAAAGGCGCCAGCCGCCTTTAAAGTTTTCTTATGGAAAAATTAGAGAGCTATTTAAACTCAAGACCCCCTGTCGGCGGCGTTTTGGGTTCTTTAAGAGAACCACAGGACCTTTAAACCATGCCGAGGATGCGCATCTATCTCTGCGTGTTTTACTCACAAGGAAGTAAGCAGCTTAAAGGGCTTTTATGTCGTGAAGCGACATCTTTGGTTTTGTTGTGGTCTTGTGTTTTCTATTAGTTTGGAATTTCTCTAAGTTCTTTAAGTAGTTTATTTTCAATTATTTGTTATGGTTTTCTTATGACTATTATTATATTCGTTGTATTCTAGTTCCCTTGTCTTTCTTGTAGTTTCTAGTTTAGTTTCCCTTTTAGTATATCTGTGTTTATTTATGTTTAAATAGTTGTTCACCTGCGCTCTTTCTTTACTAGTTTATTTTCCCTGTTCCCTCTCGTCCGGGTTACCTTCCTGTGGTTTAGGTTTTGTTTATTTTCGGTCAGAGTTTCTTTATGGGTTCTTTGTTAATTATTAGGTTTTGGTGTTTCTTCTATTCCCTCTAGTTTCTCGGTTTACTTTAGTTAATGATTATTCTAGGTTCTTATGTCTCTTTTGGTTTATTATCTTCGTCCATAGTTTTGCTTAGTTCTGTTTCCTTGAGCTTTGTTATTTATAGTTTTGTTTTTGTAGTCAGGTTCTATTGGTTATGTTCTTATCTAGCTTCCCTCGTGTTTCGTTTTGTTTCTAGCCTTGTCACCTTAGCAACTATTCACATTCCCTCAGTTCTCTACTACTTGGTCCACACCTGAATTCAATCTCATCTGATTTCCTGCCTCAGTTTCTCATTGTTCCATACTCCACTTCCCTCTGTTCATAAGCTCTCTGTTTTAGTTTGTTCCTCGCTTGTTCCTTCCGTTCTCCACCCATGTCTATGTGCTTTTTGTACCATGTTCCTGCTAAGCCAATTTTGTAAGTTGTGGACTTTTCATCTTTGTTAAGTACCTGCAATGTTTTGCTTCGTTTTGGAAGGACCTTGGAAATAAAGCTGAAGACTCCTTTAAACATGCTGCTGTCTAGCTCTTGTCTGCACGTTGGTCACTCTAAACCACAGAACGCGACAGTAGGAACCAGCCACCAAGACCAAGCAGACCAAAGGAAAGAGCTACAGCAGTGGGTACGACAGCAGGAGGAGAATATGAGAGAGAGGTATGGTGAAGAGGTGGAAATTGTACCTTCGCCGTTGTTGCTCCAGGAGATGGAGGAAGCTGAAGGGCGCCGTTTGACCCACAGCAACAGAAGCTGCGACTGAATTTCCCGCTGGGTTCGGCTCCCACCCAGGACGACGTCGTCGCCGCAGAGCAGTCGCCACTGGGGAGGTTCGGACAGACGCTTTCTGCTCCTCTACGGAGGGTCCGTCTGCCATGGCCTCCTCGCAGCTGTTTTCTCCGGAGTTGGTGGGTGGCTGCTCAGGGCCCCCTGCAGTTCTCCAGCTGTCGGTGCAGCCTCCAGCCCTGAATTGGTTGCAAGCCAGGCTGGAGAAGATGAAAAGGGACTTCATGAAGGAACGTTGCTGTGGTTTTGTTCTTCATTTAATGGATCATCCAAAGGATTTGGACTTGGTGCACTCTGTTCTGCAGGCTGAGTTCATTACAGAGGGATGGCTCGACGCACCAGCTCCTCTTTCCGCTGGAGGTCCCTTCGATCCTCTGCTAGTGGCCGTTAAAGCAGCCCAACTTTCAAAACCTCAGCATGCAGCCAAGCCTCAGGACTCACAGCATGCAGCCAAGCCTCAGGACTCACAGCATGCAGCCAAGCCTCTGGACCCACAGCATACAGACAAGTATACAGAGCCACAGCCGGCCTCCGCCAAGCTTCACGAGCCTCAGCACACATTTAAGTTTTCAGAACCTCAGCACATAACTAAGTTTCCAGAACCTAGTGAGCGGTTCAAGGATGAGCAGCCTCACATTCAGGTTACTGAATCCAATGAGAGGTTTAAGTTCGAACCGTCTCTGGTTCTAGTCACAGAGTCTACTGAGGGGTCCGAGGATGGATCGCCTCAGACCCAAGCTTCTGACTTTTGTGAGGGGTTCAAGGACAAACCGCCTCTGAACGTAGCCCCTGGCCAGACTTACTGTACTGCTGGTCAGATGGACTGGGCTCCTGAACTGACTGACTTTTTGACAGACATGACTGACTCTTTGCCTTTGGCACCAGACTCTTTGACTGACTACGAGGCGCCGGAACCGCAGCCTGACTACGAGGCGCCTGACACATCGCAGCCTGACTACGAGGAGCCTGACACATTGCAGCCTGACTACGGGGCGCCTGACTCATTGCAGCCTGACTCAGGGCCTGACAGATCACAGCCTAACTTTTCGACTGACCGTGCGCCTGACTTCACGCCTGACTCTACACCTGACTCTATGTCTGACTCTACACCTGACTCTACGTCTGACTACGAGGCGCCTGACACATCGCAGGCCCAAGTCTTCTGAGTTTCTGCCTGGGTCCAAGCCGGACGCCAGGCCCAAGGCTTCTGAGCTTCAGCCTGGGTCCAAGCCGGACGCCAGGTCCAAACCTTCTGAGGTTCAGCCTGGGTCCAAGCTGAACGCCAGGAAGAACCTTGGAAATAAAGCTGAAGACTCCTTTAAACATGCTGCTGCCTAGCTCTTGTCTGCACGTTGGTCACTCTAAACCATAGAACGCGACATTTTAAGAAGCCCAAGGAGCTATCGAAACCTAATACTTCCCCTCAGTAAAGGAAGTAAGCAGCTTTAAAAGCTTTTAAGAAGCCCAAGGAGCTATCGAAACCTAATACTTCCCCCTTGGCGGAGCTTTCGAATTCCGTTAAGCGGAACTCAGGATCCGTTCAAACCTTAGCCAAGTATGGTGCCTCATTCAGGGGGTTAGCTTTTATATTGTGTGCGAGGGAAACCGATCTTCCCTTGCATACAATAAAGGAACTCCAAACCTACACCCTTAGATTTTAGCTGTCTTTTCGAAGATTGTACGGGCTGTCACCGTTAAAATTGTACCGCTTATTAACACGTCTTATCACTTAATAATGCGTACGCAACAATTATTCTGAACCATTTCTCTGCCTCCAAGAATTACAAAAACAGCTCACTCAGAACTAACAACACAGCCAGAGTGTTTTTACAGGAAAAACAATGGAGATTTTTAATAGGTATCTCCTTACCTGTTTGCGACCGCTTCTGTAATGTGTTGTCCTTCCATGGCAACCCTATCCTATCCAAAAGTGGTTTCTGCTTCCGGGGCGTGGGCGGGAACACCAATTTGTCCCAGCCACCGCACCCTGTTTGCGGTCAAACTCCTCGGAGCCCCTCCGGTCCTTTGGAACCCCGGAAACAGTCACTCACTCTATCTTAAGATTATTAAAGGAACGACTCTCAATCAGTTTCTAACTTTTAGTTCCTTTAATCTAAATTAAGGCAGAGGAATGATTACAGAGATCATCGCTGAGGCTCCCGTCTCGGACCATCGCAGTCTGTTAGAGCATGACGAAGAGCCTCGATAGAAGGTCACATATAGTTTTTATATCTGGCACTCCAATGCAATGGATGTGCACTCCCTCAGTGATTATCAGTAGACTATGTGTCTCCATTGTGGTGTCTATCTGTTAGATTGTGTAGTAGCGGGAGTGCATACTTAATCTAAATGTGCTGTAGGTTCTAATCAACCCAGTTATACCGGCTGCTCCACTATCAACCCCAGTGCCCCAGCTTCAGGTCATTTTATGACAAACCTTGGGCTGTTTATCCTTGTACTGTATGTCTATGAGCATTCTTATCCTATTGTAACAGAAGGGAAACACTAGAACTTATACTTTATTTCACTATTGCATCAATGGGAAAAACAGCTATAAGCATATTAATAAAGGTTATTCCTAACACCACCTTTTACACAATGCAATAGGAAACAACACTTTACAATTATTTTTACCTCTGCCTTCCTCCCTCCCTGTTGGACGGAGTAAGGGGGAGTCAGATTTAGCCTAAACCGGCTCAGTTATGGTTGAGGTGCAAACACACGCTCCATTTCTGCTACTTGTGCGACCCCTTTTCTTTTCCAATGGTTATAATCAGTCTGACAGACAGAGGTACCCCCAATCCTTGTGGTTTTTAGTATAACAATGGCCACCAGTGGGCTCTACATGGACACACTTTATCAGTGTATTAATTTACTTAGTACCCCTACACTTAGCCCATTCTAAAATGGCCAAACTCTAACACTCAGTAGTTTAATCTAACCTCTCCCTGTCATGCTTTGCCATTTTGGAGTTGTGTTTTTATTTTTTGTTCTCTTTTGATTAGTGTTCCCCAGGTTTTGTCATTTTGTATTATTTCTGTCTTGTTTCTGTTTTTTCACCCTTAGCAGCCAGTCTCGTTTAGTGTAATCAGTCACCTTCTCTCAGTTCCCCTGCAACCCGGTTCCACATGTTGGGATTATTAATCTGACAATATTATTTAATATTTAAAATAAACATTTTAATATTTTATCAAATAATATTTCGGTCTGTTAAGGGTTGTCCTGTGAATACCAGCCCAGTAAGGCGATGGTATTAGGACAAAATTGAAAGGTGTGAGCCAAGCTCTGACATTATTGAACAGCAAAACTCGTACTCGTACCCGTACTCGTCTTCTTCCGCTTTATCCCGGGACCGGGTCGCGGGGACAGCAGACTCAGCAGAGACACCCAGAGGTCCCTCTCCCCAGACACCTCCTCCAGCTCCTCCGGGGGGAGCCCAAGGCATTCCCAGGCCAGCCGAGAGACATAGTCCCTCCAGCGTGTCCTGGGCCGTCCCCTGGGCATCCTCCCGGTGGGACGTGCCTGGAACACCTCCTGAGGAAGGTGTCCAGGAGGCATCCGGTATAGAAGCCCAGGCCACCTTAACTGGCTCCGTTTGATGTGGAGGAGCAGCGGGTCTACTCCGAGCCCCTCCCGATTGGCCGAGCTCCTCACCCTATCTCTAAGGGAGTGCCCAGCCACCCTACGGAGGACGCTCAATTCAGCCGCTTGTATCCGGGATCTCGTTCTTTCGGTCATGACCCAAAGTTCATGGCCATAGGTGAGGGTAGGAACGTAGACCGACCGGTAAATCGAGAGCTTCGCTTTTCGGCTCAGCTCTCTCTTCACCACAACGGACCGGCACAGTGCCCTCATTACTGTGGCAGCCGCACCGATCCGTCTGTCGATCTCCCGCTCCATTCTTTCCTCACTCGTGAACAAGACCCCGAGATACTTGGACTCCTCCACTTGAGGCAGGAACTCCCCTCCAACCTGAAGAGGACAAGCCACCCTTTTCTGGTCGAGTACCATGGCCTCTGACTTGGAGGAGCTGATCTTCATCCCAGCCGCTTCACACTCGGCTCCGAACCGCCCCAGTGCATGCTGTAGGTCTTGGCTAGAGGGGGCCAGCAGGACCACGTCATCTGCAAAAAGAAGAGACAAAATCCACTGGTCCCCAAACCAGACCCCCTCCGGCCCTTGGCTGTGTCTAGAAATCCTGTCCATAAAAGTTATGAACAGGACCGGTGATAAAGGGCAGCCCTGCCGGAGTCAAACATGCACCGGGAACAGGTCCGACTTAGTGCCGGCAATGTGGACCAAACTCCTGCTCCGCTCGTACAGGGACCGGATGGCCCCTAATAAAGGGCCCCCGATTCCATACTCCTGGAGCACCCCCCACAAGGCATCACGAGGGACACAGTCGAATGCTTTCTCCAGGTCCACAAAACACATGTGAACCGGTTGGGCAAACTCCCATGAACCCTCGAGTACCCTGTAGAGGGTATAGAGCTAGTCCAGTGTTCCACGGCTGGGACGAAAACCACACTGCTCCTCTTGAAGCCGAGGTTCGACTATCGGCCAGGCTTTCCTCTCCAATACCCTGGCGAAGGGGTTACCAGGGAGGCTGAGGAGTGTGATCCCCCTGTAGTTGGAACACACCCTCCCCGGTCTGCCAGTCCAGAGGCACTGTCCCCGACCGCCATGCAATGTTGAAGAGGCGTGTCAACCATGACAGCCCCACAACATCCAGAGATTTGAGGTACTCAGGGCGGATTTCATCCACCCCCGAAGCCTTGCCACCGCGGAGCTTTTTAACCACCTCGGTGTCTTCAGCCTGGGTGATGAAAGAGTCCAACCCCGAGTCCCCGGCCTCTGTTTCCATCAGGGAATGCGTGATGGCAGGATTGAGGAGATCCTCGAAGTACTCCTTCCACCGCCCGATAATGTCCCCAGTCGAGGTCAGCAGCCTCCCACCCCCACTATAAACAGTGTTGGCGAAGCACTGCTTCTCCCTCCTGAGGCGACGGACAGTTTGCCAGAATCACCAACCGGTAGTCCTTCTCCATGGCCTCACCGAACTCCTCCCAGGCCCGAGTTTTTGCCTCTGCCACAGCCCGGGCCGCAGCCCGCTTGGCCTCACGGTACCCGTCAGCCGCCTAAGGAGTCCCACAAGCCAACCACAGCCGATAGGACTCCTTCTTCAGCTTGACAGCATCCCTTACTGCCGGTGTCCACCACCGGGTTCTGGGAATGCCGCCGCGACAGGCACCGCAGACCTTACGGCCGCAGCTACGGGCAGCAGCCTCGACAATAGATGCGGAGAACATGGTCCACTCGGACTCTATGTCTCCAACATCCCCCGGAATCTGTCCGAAGCTCTCCCGGAGGTGGGAGTTGAATACATCCCTGGCCGAGGGCTCCACCAGGCGTTCCCAGCAGACCCTCACTATGCGCTTGGGCCTGCCAAGTCTGTCCGGCTTTCTCCTCCTCCAGCGGATCCAACTCACCACCAGGTGGTGATCAGTGGAAAGCTCAGCCCCTCTCTTCACCCGAGTGTCCAAAACATGCGGCGGAAGGTCTGATGATACGACAACAAAGTCGATCATTGACTTCCTGCATAGGGTGTCCTGGTGCCAAGTGCACTGATGGACACCCTTATGCTTGAACATGGTGTTCATTATGGACAATCCGTGACTAGCACAGAAGTCCAATAACAAAACACCACTCGGATTCAGATCGGGGAGGCCATTCCTCCCGATCACGCCTCTCCAGGTGTCACTGTCGATTCCCACGTGGGCCTTGAAGTCCCCCAGCAGAATAATGGAGTCCCTGGGAGGGGCACTATCCTGCACCTCCGACAGGGACACCAAGAAGGCCGGGTACTCCACACTACTGCTCGGCCCGTAGGCCAAAACGACTGTCAGAGACCTATCCCCAACCCGAAGGCGCAGGGATGCGACCCTCTCATCCACTGGGATAAACCCCAACATGAGACGGCTGAGCTGGGGGGCAACAAGCAAACCCACACCAGCACGCCACCTCTCCCCGTGGGCCACTCCAGAGTAGAAGAGAGTCCAGCCCCTCTCCAGGAGATGGGTTCCAGAGCCCACGCTGTGCGTGGAGGTGAGCCCGACTATTTCTAGTCGATATCTCTTGACCTCCCGCACAAACTCAGGCTGCTTCCCCCCCAGCGAGGTAACATTCCACGTCCCTAGAGCCAGGCTAAGCATCCGGGGATAGGGTCGCCGAGGTCTCCACCTTCGTCCGCCTCCCAATCCTCTTTGCACCGGTCCCTCACGGTTCCCCCTGCAGTGTGGTGGGCCCACTGGGGGATGGCCTCGCGTCTCTCGTTCGGGCTTCGCCCGGCTGGGACCCGCGAGGGGCAACCCGGCCACCAGGCGCTCTCCGGCGAGTCTCAACCCCAGGCCTGGCTCCAGGGTGGGACCCTGGCTCCACCGTACCGGGCGACGTCACGTGCCTCGATATTCTAGTCCTCATGAAGGATTCTTGAACTGCTCTTTTTCTGACCCATCACCTAGAGACTGTTTGCCATGGGAGACCCTCCCAGGGGCATTTAAGCCCCAGATAACATAGCCTCTAGGATCATTTGAGCACTCAAACCCCTCCACCACGTTAAGGTGGCAGTTCAAGGAGGGGCTGGCAGTTCAAGGAGCAAAACTCTGCACATATATGGAATGAATTCACACAATTTCTTAAAATACAAGAATTTATTAACAAAAATAAGTCAACTCAAAGTCAAACATATTTTAATCAACAAACTCTCTGCTATGCTAAAACAATCCAACTAAATCACCAAGCAGAATTAAAGAATAATGAAGACTAATTGGCTATGTACAATATAAACAAGTTGATTAAAGTTGACTGAAAATCATGACCAAAAGGAGTGATGCAACATTACCATGCAATGTTATTTATGTTTGAGAACCAAGGATTATATGGAAGAATCTGGAAATGAATTTAAGTTAGTCTTGGAACCAACTTTGATAACCATTCACAATACAAGATCAGATAAAATATTATTTTAATAAAATAATGTTTTAAAGAATGATCTGCTGAATAAAACCAACCTTCTGGATGACTAATTCTCAACGGTGTCTCATTAGCTGCCTTTATTTATTGAAATAATATTTAAATCAGAATCAGAATCAGAATCAGCTTTATTGCCAAGTTTGTACATACAAACAAGGAATTTGACTCCGGTACACTTTGCTCTTTGGTTTTTGTTTTTGCACTACAGAATATACATATTTACAATGTACAATATACACATATATAAATAAAAAGGTGCATTTGCAACATCTGTATGCTGTTGTTTTGTATTTTATTGAATGTTCAACAGAGAAACAGCCTGGGGGAAGAAACTGTCTCTGTGGCGGCTGGTTTTTGTGAACAGTACTCTGTAGCGTCGGCCTGAAGGCAGAACTCTAAACAGTTTATGTGCAGGGTGTGTGGGATCTGCAGAGATTTTAGAAATAAGAATAAGAAATCTTATTAAAGGAGTATTTGGAAAAGAGCCAAATCTTTTTGGAGAAATGGGCTTAATGGTGTTTACTTAGTTTTCAAATTTAGTAAAATGATGTTTAGGGACTATTATTCACTAGCTTGAAAACTAACAACCTTCCTGTTAAATACTCTTCAGTAGTGTTCTTAAGCTGTTAGCAGTTAAGCTAACAAAGGAGGCTGATAGCTTAGCTTAGCACCAGAATCAAACACATACCTTTAAAATACCAGGGTCAATAAAAGGGTTAAAATGCATAAGCGCGGACGGCGCGTTTTGAGCAACCTTCTGTGTTTAAAATCACCCTTTAACTAAAGGTTGTCTAAACTTTAAAAACACAAACACAGAACACAAAGCTGATCACGTGTGCAGCCTACTAGCACTAAGGTAGCAGTTTCACACAACAAAACCAAACTTAATAAAAAATGAAAACGTTTAGATCATTTCATCCTAACTCTTTCTATTATTCTCTCTGCCCAAAACCTAACCTCTGACCATGGTGAGGAAAAGATGTCCGGGGCGCCGAAGTTTGAAGAGGTGTCCACAGTCAACAAGCGGTTAGCTTTCGGCTAACCTCGGTAGCCTCGGGGCTGTAGCTGGACATTCGATCTGTGACAAACGGGTTAGCTCCGTAGCTGGGCGTTGCAAAACGGCTCGTTCTGTCCGTCAACCAGCTGTTCATTACCGTAACCACGGTGATGCGGTCTCTGCTGTCTTCCTTCCAGACTGGGAGACCGCATCTTTGCAGGGGCTTCTCTCGAACACCGTGTGCATCTGCAGGGCTCAGAGAGAGAGTCAAGCAATGGTAAATGGACTGAACTTATATAGCGCTTTTCCAGTCATACAAACTGCTCAAAGCGCTTTACACTAGAGCCACATTCACTTGAGGTTAAGTGCCTTGCCACAGTCGACTCATACTTAATCACCCCCGTTCGTGAATGAATACCGGATACACAAACAGCAATTCATTCCATACTTAACTGCATATGATCAGTGATCGTATGACACGCTTGGATCCAGTTTGAAGAGTTTGTCTTTTTGCCAGCAAAAGACATTAGCGCGCTTGTCCCCCCATCCGGTCCTCTAGAAGGCCATGTGGGGAAGAGGTCGGCTTGTGGGAGAGGGGGTGCTCCTATTCAGACAGTGGCATCATGGGAAATCTGCTGCTACCCCCCCTTTTCTCAGTTGCTGGAAGTCAGTTAAATGCAATTTATTTTGAAAACTCCAGAAAAGTGTATACCGGAGTTTTAATGTTGAAATCCATGGTTGTGGGTCCCAACACACACTTGTTTCATGTTTCATCTGATTACCTGTCACCTATTTTCATTGGTTCTCACTTCGCTCTCCCTCAGTATGTATGTTTGGTTATTTTCATTGTTCCTTGCTCGGTCCTCCTGTTACTTTCATGCTGATCCCTGTTCCTTGTCATTTTGGAAAATCCGTGAAAGTTTATCTTTTCGTTATTAAAGCCTCAACATTCTCATATCCACTATGCTGCTGCCAAATGTTTTTCTGCCCTCCGGTTCCGTTCAACAACACATTAGGACACTCCCACAACCCTATACCATTCCAAACCCTTTGTGAAGTGGCTTGAGATGACATGTGTTGTGAATTGGTGCTATATAAATAAAACTGAAACTGAAACTGGGGAATCTCCATACTGGCACTCCGGTTCCGTTCAACAACACATTATGACAGAAGAGCCAACAAACGGACCGGGCAGAAAAACTAAAGCAGTGGATTCATCAGCAGGATGAGGAAATCAAGGCCAGATACGGGGAGGACGTAGAAATAGAGCCCTCTCCCATTCTGTTGGCCGAGATGGAGGAAGTATTTGGAGGTTCCGGGCTGGTTCTGACTTCACCTGGCTACAAGCCAAGCCAGAGGTCCCCCTCATTTGTCTCGTCTGCTCCAGTGTCTTCCTCCTCCCGCCGACGGCGTCGCCTTTGTCAGCCTTCCGCAGCAGTAGCCGCTGCTGATTCATCCACGCCAGCAGCAGCCGCTGCCGAGCAGCCCACGCCGGCTGTGTCTACTAGTGAGCTCTCAGCATATGTGGCAAGTCTTCCCTGTTCCCCAGACCAGATGTTATTGATCATCAGAAAGGGCAAGGTACTTACTGTTTGTTTTCTACACCTCCTTGGTTCACCTGGCTCTCCATTGCAAATGTTAACGGTTCTGAACCAGCTTAAGGACTGGCAGAAGGAATGGGGAGGTTTTCTTCAAGGTCCCTTAACTGTAGAGATGACTGAGGTCCATCGCCAAGAAACCCTTAAGAAAATCTTAAAATCTCGGGAACACCAAAAAGGCTGGAGCGTCACAGCCCGCTGCAGAAGCTCCAGCTCCTGTTCCTGTTGGGGTTCAGTCAGACGCTCCGGCATTCGTCCCCGCTGGAGGTCAGCCGAACTCCCAAGTACCAGAGCCTCAGCATGCAGCCGAGCCTCCAGAGCCTCAGCATGCAGCCGAGCCTCCAGAGCCTCAGCATGCAGCCAAGCCTCCAGAGCCTCAGCATGCAGCCAAGCCTCCAGAGCCTCTGATCCAAGTCCCAGAAGTCCCAGAAGGGTCAGAGGACGGACCGCCTCTGATCCGTGTCCCAGAGGGGTCCGAGGACGGACCATCTCTGATCCGTGTCCCAGAGGGGTTCGAGGACGGATCACTTCTGATCCAAGTTCCAGAAGGGCCTACTGACCGTTTTCCAGGCCTTACTGACCTTTTTCCAGACCTGACTGACTGTGCTCCTGAGCTGACTGACTGTGCTCCAGGCCCTATTAACTGTGTTCCAGGGCTGACTGACTGTGCTCCTGAGCTGACTGACTGTGCTCCAGAGCTGACTGACGGTGCTCCAGAGCTGTCTGATTGTGTTCCAGGTCCAAGTGACTTTGTTCCAGACCCAACTGACTGTGTTTCCCCATGGGCAAATGACTGAGTCTCAGGGCTTACTGACTGTGTTCCCGGCCTTACTGACTATGTTTCAGGGCCTACGGGGTGTTTGTCAGAGGCTGCAGACTCACAGGCTGACTCCAAGATGGCAGACTCACAGCCTGAAACTAAGACGGTAGACTCAGCCTGAAACTAGGACGGTAGACTCACAGCCTGAAACTAGGACCAGGAAGGAACCCCGAGGGTCCTTTACGCTCCGCGGCCGACCTCCAGATTGTCGGTCCAGAGGATCTTATACTCTTCTCGGCAAACTACTAGACCTCCTGCTCAGTCGCTGCAGGCTGCCCAGACTCCTGCTCAGTCGCCCCAGGCCGCCCAGACTCCTGCTCATTCGCCGGCCTCTAGACAAGCCACTTCGTGGGTTCTCCTGGTCACGTCGCCGGCCTCCAAACAAGCCACTTCGTGGGTTCTCCTGGTCACATCGCCGGCCTCCAGACATGACACTTCGTGGGTTCTCCTGGTCACATCATCGACCACCAGACCGGCAGCTCCTGCGTCGCAGGCCTCCCGATCACCAGCAGCCTGACCAGCAGCTCACATGTTATGGACATGATGAACTTTTGATTAGTTCCCCAGTTTAACTTTTGTTCCTGCCCTGGTCGGGTGTATTTGGTTTTTGTTTTTTGCCTTTTTCCTTGGGTCCTTTCCAGCCACCTTGGTAGGGCTGTTTTGTATTTTTTGTTTTTTGTTTCTTGCCCTCCGTCTCTGACCCCCTCTGCCCACCCTGGTCGGGTTGTTTTTTGTTTATCCCTTCTTTTTTATATAAGGTCGTCTGGGATCCGACCTTGGGGGGGGGGGGGTAATGTCATGCTTTGCCATTTTGGAGTTGTGTTATTGTTTTTTGTTCTCTTTTGATTAGTGTTCCCCAGGTTTTGTCATTTTGTATTGTTTCTGTCCTCATGTTTGTTTTTTCTCCCTCAGTCTCGTTTTGTGTAATCAGTGACCTTCTCTCAGTTCCCCTGCCACTCGGTTCCACACCTGTTTTGTGTTTCATCTGATTTCTTGTCACCTATTTTCATTGGTTCTTACTCCTCTCTCCCTCTGTATATATGTTTGGTTATTTTCATTGTTCCTCGCTCTGTCCTCCTGTTACTTCCATGCTGATCCCTGTTTCTTGTCATTTTGGAAATTTGTGTAAGTTTATCTTTTCGTTATTAAAGCCTAAACATCCTCATATCCACTATGCTGCTGCCAAGTGTTTTTCTGCACTCCGGTTCGTTCAACAACACATTATGACACTCCCACAACCCTATACCATTCCAAACCCTTTGTGAAGTGGCTGGAGATGACATGTGTTGTGAATTGGTGCTATATAAACAAAACTGAAACTGAAACCGGGGAATCTCAATACTGGCTAAGTTCATGTTTTCAACTACTGTTCTATTATCTCAAAAGAGTATTCATAGAAATTTACATTTTAGCAAATTTCAGCCTATAGGCTGAAATTTGCTAATATGGGGCTTTCGAATGGGAGGTATATTTTCAATGTGTCCAATACATGCATTGATTAACTAGTACAGGAACTTCATTTTCTTACAGCATCTGCATCTGGCCCAGTTATTAAAGAAACTGTTC
Organism: Crenichthys baileyi; assembly: GCA_036173005.1. Classification (NCBI taxonomy): domain Eukaryota; kingdom Metazoa; phylum Chordata; class Actinopteri; order Cyprinodontiformes; family Goodeidae; genus Crenichthys; species Crenichthys baileyi. The sequence continues at coordinate 223,296 of JAHHUM010002049.1, read as the reverse complement.
TGAACACTTTAAAGAAGCATGGCTATAACTACCACTTCTTCTTTACATTACTTTGAAAGATGCAACCCTCTGGGAACCTCTCACAAGAGGCATAAAGTCAAGAATCCAAAGCAAGAAGAGCTTTTCCAAGACTGCCAGCTATGTTATTAACTGACTGATCAGCTCAAGATATTAATGTGATGTCTCCTACTCTCCTCTTCTTTACTCTCGCTTTCTTGTTCTCTGCTTTTCATTTCCCATTCTGTACAAAAAACAGCTTCTCGCAAAAAAAATGACTTGAGCAAGAAAACTGAATTATATTGAAAACTTCTATTGTTTATATGCTTAAATTAAAAATGCCCATTCTTTGTTTCTTACACTCTAAACATGGAAGACGTACATGAGGATGACATGGACCAAACCATGAAGGTGCTCATGATCCATAATCCTATGGCTGAGGAGGATCCAGCAGAATTGTCTGTGGTGATCGAGGGCAACAGAGTGCTGAAGGGTTGTGGAAACCGAAACAAAGCATGTATGCTGTTGATGGGTTGGATCTATGCTTGACACCTTGAGTATCCAAAGATGCTGAAGAACACTTTTGATGTATTCCAGAAAGTTTTGCTGGAGCTCAATGGAGCAAAGCTGCTCAAAACACCCAAAGCCTCAAAGGCAAAACTAAGGAAAAGGGACTTGGGTTTCTTATCATTTTTTCATAAACTGGCCTTTTAAATTTTTAAAAAACTTGTTGCAGGTAAATGCCTTTTTTCCCCAAAAATTTTTCTCCCGGGCCCACTAACCAGGAAAGGGAAAATTGAAACCCCCCCAGCTACAACGAAAACCTTTCATGGTTTCTAAACAAAAGCATAAAAAGGGTATAATTGATAAAAAGTGAAAAGGTCCCCAAATCTTTTATTTTAAAATTTCCCTTTTTTTTTAACAGTTCTTTTGGAAATTTCTACAATTTTTGGGAAAAAAAAACATACTTTTTTCTTTTTTTTTACTTTTTCCCAAAAATTCCCAAATTGCACCTGCCAAAATTAGTTTTTTGTTTCCCCTTTAATTTTGGGAAACCCCTGTTGGGAAGAGTGTTTTTACTGTTAAAGAGTCAAGAAATGTATCTTTGCAAAGGTTTTGTGAACTGTAGCACATTTCTGAGTGTGCAAACTAGAGGATCATTTTGTACCATCTTTGTTTATTTTGAGCATGTGGTTAATTAAATAAAATTTGAGCCTATCAGTGTATGCGTCTTAATATGCATTTCTTAAGTAAATGTTACCTTCCCCCTTCCCAGCAATAGTTAATTATATTTATTAATAATTATTAAATACATTGAGAGTAAAAAAGAAGCATTAATATTACCCAGGTTTTTCAGGTTATAAGTATTGAAATGTATCCAAACATGTTATGTAGGCTTTACCTATTTTCTCTTAGTGTTTTATAGCTGTTGAAGGCAAATTGTTACCTTAGCTTTTTGGGTAAATTCTTAAGGTCGGTCTTTACAGTGTACAATGTGTATGATGTGTATGTGAATGGGTAGATGACTGATTGTATTGAAAAGCGCTTTGGTGTCCTCAGACGTGATAAAGCACTATGCAAGTGCAGGCCATTTACCATTTGTACTCCAGTGTAAGACTTTATGATTATTGATATATAATAATTGATCATTATTAACCAAAACCATGCTAAATGTTATCAACCGTTTTACTGAATGGTGTGAAACACTAACCTTAGTTGACAGAAAAGATCCCCCCTTACACAAAAAAAAAAACAAACCCCGGGGCTCTTTTTCCCCTTTTTGAAAATTTTTTTTAAAAACCCGTAGTTTCCCTCTTCCAATTAACTATTCTGGTCCAACTACTTTCACCTAATCAAGCATGAATTATTTTACAAAAAGGGTAAAGTAATAATCAATAAAAGGGAGGCTCATTGAGTGTAGATGAAGATCAAACCCAATTATTAAAGGGCAAAAGGTCAGCTTCTCCTCCGTTGTCCAAACATGGAAAATATGATGAACCATGGGCAGTCTTTGGAACAAAACAAGGAGGAAATTTGTCTCCTCGGAAAAAACTCTGTGGGGTCTTCACCTTCACCTGGATAGCCATGCATCCAGCAGGTCTTCAATCTGTATATCTTCTGATCTTTTATATCAGCAAGATTTCCAGCTTTGTCAAGCTCTTCTGGGAATGGCCAGTGTGGAGAACAAAAGTAAACCCACCCACGAGCTTCTATTTCTACAGAGATTGCCTCCTGGCATTGTACGGGCAAACTACGGCTGGAAATTGCAGCTTTGCTTTAGCTTCAGGTAGTATTTATCACTTCTGGCGATGATGTCAGAGCTGCAATGCATGCTGGGAGGCATAGTAGCTTTTCTTTTTCTGTCAAAATGGACGATGGCCCAACAAACCCCCTAGGTTCGAAGAGTGGGATACTGATCGCAGTCTTTGAAGCTACCGGGTCCATCCATCATAAGAACTAAAATACATTTATCCATGAAGAAGGAAACAAAAAAAAGTATAGTCTCTGTATTACAATTGGCAGAAACCGAAGATCAAAGTTAAGTTCACTCTAAAAAAAAGCTCTATGACTGGACAGGGTAAGGTTAGCCTGGGCAGAACTAAACTGGTAACTGGTAACTGTCTATGTAGTTCAATAAGGAAATACAAAAGAAAAACAATGCATTCACATCATCATCATATTCTTTTGGTCATCAGCTTTGGTAGCCCTGAGACAAAAGTGAAAATAAAAACAAATAAAAATAACAAAATACCAAGATAACGGGTCATAGCTTAGTCATCCAATTCCAGTCAGACACAGGAATCAGCCTGTGTCATTGGCATCGATGGCACTATTAACCATGGGAAAATAAATTAATCGTGGTTTGTAACTGACTGATATGACTGTAAGCAGTGTGATATCTCTCCAAACCTGACGTTTAAAACAAGTTTAAGTTTATACACATTACCTGTTTCAATAATGGTAGGATACGGCATAAATCCTGTCTAGCTTGAAGCTATTATCTAGCTTGAAGGAAAATATTGGAATTGCACTGCTTAGGCTATAAGCCAGATGTGTTGTTGAGGTTGCAAGGTGTCTGTTGTGGTGGACTTTAGGATTTTCTCTACTAAATCCAGTGGAACAAGGTAAGTAGGTATCCTGCTGGCTGTCTATAAATTAACCCACATTTCTAATCAATCTCTAATCTCTAATCAGGTCTCTAACAAATTGTGTGTGTACATTAAATCATTCTTTATCACTTCTGCAAGATATTGCAGTGCATGCAGAGTGTTAATAGAAATGGAATGCAAACTTACAGTTAAACACTGTGCCCTGGAGGGTGTAAGTTTGTATTGTTAACAGTTTCTGTGATAGGGAAGTTGTTAGTGGTTAGTGTATGTTTTGAAACATGCACCTCTCTGAACTGGTCCTATGCACTGGTCTCTCCTTGGAAACAAGCTCTGTTTGTGGAGAGGAAGGTTTGATGTAGAACTTTATCTGATTCAGCAAAAGAGCAGCAGCTGGGATGGTGGTCATTTGGTGCTGACAAGCATCCAACCCACTTAATGAAGCTACATGTCACAGCTAGGAGGAATTTGTGTCCTACCGATTGTAGGACTGGACCACCCCAGTTGATCTTTGTATGGGACCAAAGTAATGTAAACCCCCTTCAATGAAGCGGAGGTGGACTGAGTAGCTAGGATGTCTGGAACTGGCTGCAGGCTAAGCATCCTTGGGTGTAGACCTGGGTGTTGTGAGACGTTGGAGGCCAGTACACCATATGTTGGAGGGTGTGGAGTGTGGCTTTGTAGCCCCTCTGGCCCCTTACAGGAGAGTAATGGGCATAGGCTAATGTGATCCCCTTTGGTCTGTTGAAACAATGCTGAAAGCATGGGAGAGCTGTTTTATGCCAATCTGCACACTGAAGGTACACACTCCTGCTTCCTTAAGGAGATGGCGGAGCCAGTCTGCTGTTAGGAGTTTGTGACTAAGTTTTGCCTCAATTAAAAGGGGATTTTCTTGGCACAAGCGGTCTTACAGATCTCTACTGATTGATGATTTTCCAAACCAGAGTGCTTGGAGCAACTCTGGCATTAAAGTGGTTTCCAGGTGCACACTTTCGACCACTTTGGGGTTGTAAGGTTTCACACCTGTGTTCTTTAAAGAGCAAAGAAATAATGCATAACTGCGGAGAGGAGTTTTCTGCATGGCTGGGTGCAGCTGCGCATCAGAGTTGCCCAAGATTGGCTGTGACGAGGGCATGAGCTACGCCAGAGGTTCTTTGGGCTCCTCCAAGCTGGTAACCTATTTGATCGCAAAAGATGGTTTTCTGCTTGCACCCATGGGTTTTGGCACATCCACTTTGACCCAGAGTTGGTCCTGGTGGCAGTCAGTGTCCAGCAGGTCCTGGCCAACATGGAGACACTCTGTGTCCAATGTGCAAATGTAGATGGGGTGCATCATGTCTTGGAATGTTATGTCCAACCACATCCAACAGGTTATGCATGACCGGTCTTGACTGTAGCTGGTGATGCTTGCATCACACACTTTGACCTGGAATGGGTCTACCGAGGGAGAGCATAGCTCTAGTCAGCTCCTCAAACAGGGTTGAACACATCAGGCTGATCTCTGATCCTGTGTCTACAAGGAAATTCAGTTTGACATGTCTTCCTGTAATGGTCAGACAGTATAGGCAACGTGTATGTTCATTTTGGTTTAATTTACCTAAGAAAAATGGGTTCATGGTGCTTCTCTTGGTGAGGTCCTAAGGGGTTCTTGGAGTTTACCAGGTTTGCTTCCCCATCCCACCAGGTAGACTCTGGTGGCTGTGGAGACTTGGTCCATGTCTAGTCATACTGATGGGGGTTTCGGGTCCGGTCTCACAGGATGGTCATCTGCCTCTAATGATGGTGGAGGTTGGGTGCATGGCTGGTGCGCTGCTTCTGCCAAAACCTTGCGGAAGACATCCTTCATCTCTCTTCCGGATCCCACCTGCATGTTGGCTCAAACCTCTACCATCAGGCTTACCTTTGGGCTTCATGTGATGGTTAGGTCATCTGTTCAACCGAAAGTGGTCCGGCAACTTGGAATTTGGTTGGTACTCAGTACCACTCTCCCGGTCCTGCTGACCAAACCTACATTGTTCTCTAAACCTGTTCTTAACATTGGTTCTGGTTTAAGGCATTTTTTGGCCTTCTAACACAAAACTGTGTTCTTCTGTCTGAATCTGTAATACTCTAGCCTCACCATCTGATCCCATAGTCAGGCATGCACATGTTTTCCATGCCATCTGAACATATTCGTGATCACTTGCATTGTATAAGTTTTCGTTCTGCAACACTTGGTAACATCATATCACACGCTTTCATGGAGGTTATGGAGAAATAACAATTTAAAAGCATGGTCCTCCTCTATGCCGGGAGCATTGAGTCCTTGGAAGTAAGTGGTCAAATGCACCAAGAGTTGTGAAGGCCTGGTCCCGGTATACAGAATATTCTTCCCTTAAAGCTTGACAGAGAGTCCAGAGGACAGGCTACCAATGAACACATGAACGCTCCTGGTTGTTGTTTTCCAAATGAGCTATAACATTTCCCAAGCCGGCAAGCAGGACAGGTCTAAAAGACAGCATTGGACCTCCCTCACTATGTTTCAGGCAAGGGACTGGAGCTGGCATGTGGGCAATCCACTCTCAGGGATTGGTGCTGGTCCATCTAAGTCATCATCTAAGGGATCCCTCCTGCTACATCCATGGTGTGTCAGGGCATCCATCCTTGGGGAAGGCACCGGAGGCGGCTCATGATATACTGGCGGACTCGGGTCCTGGGCAGCAGTTGAGGGCAGTATGAACTTCCTGATTCCCATGTACTGCTCTCCCGTAGACTTGGTAGAGGTAGAGGTAGCCTAAACCGGCTCAGTTATGGTTGAGGTGCAAATACACCCTCCATTTCTGCTACCTGTATGACCCCCTCTCTTTTCCAATAGTTATGGTCAATCTGACAGAGAGAGGTATCCCAATCGTTGTGGTTTTTAGTATAACAATGGCCATCAGTGGGCCCTAGATGGACAAACTGTCTACTTTTAAGGCTAGGCTTAAAACTTTCCTTTTTGATAAAGCTTATAGTTAGAGTGGCTTAGGTTATCCTGAGCTATCTCTGTAGTTATGCTGCTATACTTAGGCTGCTGGAGGACATAATGACCACTTTCACCCTCTTCGCTACTTTCTCACACTACTCTTCAATTTTGTATTATTTGCTGTTATTTCAGCTTTTAACTTTGTTCTCTCTCTTTTCTCTTCCTAGAAGCTACACCTGGCCTGACTCTGTGTCTACCTGTAACACATTTCTGGAGAGGGGAATCCTCCAAGCTTCTGCTGGCAACAACTTAATGCTCACCCTCTACCGATGATCCACTTGGCCCTGTCTTTCAGTGTTTAACCCTTTCTCTCTCCTAGACATAGCTACTGACTGAGCTTTTACTGTAACTAACTCTATGTGCTCTCTTCAGACTCTAACCTTGAAAACTGGCTCAGAGTTTATCTGTTCCTTCTTTCTAGGTGAAAAAGACTTAAAGGAGCTACATCCATTAACATTTACCTTTTCCTTCCCATAGAAAGTACTCCTGGATCAGTGCTTCTTTGTTCTCTTTGTGTCTCTGCTCTGTTCTCTCTAACCCCCAGTCGGTCGTGGCAGATGGCCGCTCACACTGAGCCTGGTTCTGCTGGAGGTTTCTTCCTGTTAAAAGGGAATTTTTCCTCTCCACTGTCGCTACATGCATGCTCATTATGAGGGATTGCTGCAAAGTCAACGCCAGTGACTGTCCACTGTCTCTACATGTTCATCCAGGAGGAGTGAATGCTGCAAGTCACTGACTGGATGCAATCTGCTGGGTTTCCTTAGAAAAACTTTTTATCCAATTTGAATAAATAACTGAATCTGGCTGCACTGTTCAATGATTAAGATTAATTGTAATGTTTGTACCTGACTTTTGTGAAGTGCCTTGAAACGACATGTGTTGTGAATTGGCGCTATATAAATAAACTGAATTGAATTGAATTGATGTAAAGGAGGGTGCTGCGATTTAAGTTTGAAGGCTGCTCGCCCCTGAATTTTAAACTACTTGCTTCTTCTGAGTCTATCCCCAGGTATTGTTCATTGCTGTCTACTACAGTTTGATGGGACACCACACCACTGAATCTAATCTGACCATTCACATCTGCTCTGGACTGTGTGGTCAAGGTCAAAGGTCAAATTTATTTATATTCAATTCAGTTTTCAATTCAATTCATATAGCACACTTCCAACAGCTCAAGCTGAACAAAGTGCTTTACAAGCAAAATTGCTTTGTAAGTGTTAAAAGAAAAACATCACAAATAAAAATAAAATACGAAAAATCAAACACCCAAATAGAAAAAAGCTAAATTACTGCTGCTAAAATCAACAAAACAGCCAGAAGGATAGAAGACATAATGAATAATAAGATAAAAGAAAACTATTTTAAAACTACAACTATAAAACTAAACATTTAGGTCATCATGTACCAAAAGCCAGTTTATAAAAATTTGTCTTTAAAAGTGATTTAAAATGCTCCAGAGTTTGTGCAGATTTGATATTAAGAGGCAGGCTATTCCTGAGTCTAGGACCTGCCACAGCAAAGGATCTGTCTCCTTGGGAAATAAGTTTAGACCTGGGAATAAATTGCATTAATTGAGTCATAGGCCTCATAGTTCTTTTCGGAGCATGAATGGAGAGCAGCTCAGATAGGTATGAGGGGGCAAGACCCTATGAAGATTTAAAAACAAAGAGTAAAATTTTTAATTGGATCCTAAAAGAGACAGGAAGCCAGTGAAGGGAATTCAGCACTGGGGTATGGTGGTATTTGTTTTCGTACCAGTCAGTAAACGAGGTGCAGCATTTTGTTCTAATTGGAGGAGGTGAATAGAGGAATGTTCCAAGCCTGAGGACAGAGAGGACAGGGAGTTCAGTAGATTGGACAGTAGTCCAATCTGCAGGTAGCAAACAAGCGAATGACATGCTCAAACACATCAGCTGGAAGGTATGGCTTTACCTTAGCAAGCTGTCTGAGATTAAAAATGCTAGACTGGAGCACTGCACTCATCTGCCTCCACAGTTTAAGGGAACCATAAAAAAAACAACAAGGTTTTTGACATAATTCTTGCAATAGGAGCATAAAGAGCCCAGAGTACTGTTACGGATTTCCCAAAGAAGACAATCTTTGTTTTGTTTTCATTTAGTTTTAAATACTGCTGTTTAACATCTTCAAGGCAGCACAATAAAAGCTGAAATGAGTCTTTCCCTGCTTTTAAGGGCAGATAAATCAGAAGGTCAACAGCGAAGCAATGGAATGAAAGGTTATATATTGAAAATATAAATCACAAAGGCAACATGTACAGTGCAAACAAGGCCGTACTCAAAATTTGAGCCCTGGGGCACACCATAACTCAGAGGGGCTATTTCAGAACTGAAGGGATTCATGTTCTAATAAAAAGTCCTTTCAGAGAGGTATCGCATCTCGATAGCAGCCAGAATGGTAGAACTAGGTCACTTCGACACTATACAGCGTGAAGCAGCATTTATCTGAGCCCACCCAGTGACGCCAATTTACGCAAGGATTTCTGATTATTTATTATAAATATTAATCAAAATTATAATTAAAAATCATAATTCAGAATTAATCAAGTCTAACCAAAATCATCATTTCTTACAAATAGAGACCAGAGGTACACTCTGGTGTTGCGATTATTGGGCTCACAGCATATATATATATATATATATATATATATATATATATATATATATATATTATATATATATATATATTATATATATATACTACAAAAAATAAAGGAGCACTTTTAAAAGACATTAAAAAACTCACGCCACATTATTTGATGAAAAGAAAAATTATCAACCCACAGAGGGCTTTATACGCAGTCACAGATAAATTTGCCTGCTAGTCCAACTTGCTGAAATGTCACTCAAAATGGTTCTCAATAGCTTGTATGGGCCCCAGGTGCCTGTATGCATGCTTAATAATGTCAGGGCATGCTCCTGATGATATAACGGATGGTGTGCAGAGGTATCTCCTCCAAGATCCTGACCAGGGCATCACTGAGCTCCTAGACAGTTTGAGGTACAACCTGATGGTTATGGATGGACCTTAAACATGATGTCCCAGAGATGGTCTATTGGATTTAGGTCAGGGAGGTGTGAAGGCCCATCAATGTTATCAAATACTTCATCATTCAGGATATTCCTGCATACTGTTCCCACATGAAACCAGATATTCATGCAGCAGGAGGAACTGCTAGAGGTCACCTTGTAGGGCTCTGGCAATACTCATCCTGTTCCTCCTTGCACAAAGGAGCAGATAAAAGTTCTGCTGTTGGAGTAACTCCCTTTCTCCTGGAAATTCCTCCATGGTGTTGAGGTTGTTCTGGGAGACACAGCAAACTTCCAGATGTGCTATCCTGGTTTACTAGTGGTAAAACTTACCCTGTCAAATGCAAAACTACTGAAAAGCAGTCAAAAAAGAGGAGGGATAAAATGTCTGTGGCCTCCACCTGAAAATCCATTCCTGTTTTTGTTGTTTCATTGTTGCATTGTTGCACCAAAACAGCTTACACTGATTAACAACCCCCTCTACTATTTAACTGACCAGATCAATATTGAAGATACTGACTTGGTATTGTACTCTGGTTAGTGCTTCTTAAAAAATGTGTATATAAATATATATAATTGCATGCTGTTCAGGACATTATTTATATATATATTCAAAAATCTGAATACATGGAATGAAAGTGTGAATATATGGAATGAAAGTCTGAATAAATGGAATGAAACCTGAATATATGGAATGAATATTGAATATACAGAATGAAAGTCTGAATATATGGAATGAAAGTTGGACTGGCCTCAAGGACTTATGGGTAACGTGGTTTAAAACATGCATAGTTGTCTGGAGGTGTGTTTTTTGCGTGTTTTTGAAACTTCATCGACAGTGGCTCAGGCACTGTTCCAATCCTAAGCACGCATCAAACGAAGTACTCTAAAAGAACCCATACTTGTTCTTATTTCATCAATTTTATTGAGGATCAATCCTTCTGCGGACTTGGGCCAGCATCATATCCCACAATGCATTGCACCACCAATAGTCGTAAACAGAGAAGGCTAGCGTGGACACTTAGAATTTTCATACTTTTCTGAATTTGTCGCAAAAACTTTCAAGATGTTTTAAGCATAGAAGTATAGCTACAATTTGTATGTGACCAGTCAGTTCATTAACAATGGGCAACCTTTGAAATATGTTCTGGGGTTTTGGGAGCAGCACAGCTTAGTTCACAAGCCGGTCAGCCTCCAAAGCTAAACTAAGCTAAGCTAAATTAAGCAGAGTTGGAAGGGGATCTCACCTCTCACCCCTGCCTTATCTCGGATAGGCACGCTGTCATTTCTTGCTACCTGTTTTCTGTTTGTGGCCCCTGAAAGTGAGATAGTACACAAGTTTAGGTATAAGGTGAATAACTGCAAGTACCAAATTATGAAATGTATGATTTTCTTCCTAATTTTTAAAATACTTTTACTCAGTTTACATATTTCATGTGTCACATTATCCTCCCAAAAACATGACTGTTAGGTTAATTGGTCTCTCTAAATTCTCCTTAGGTGTGAGTGTGTGCATGGTTGTTTGTCTTATCTGTCTCAGTGTTGCCCTGCGACGGACTGGCAACCTGTCTAGGGTGTACCCTGCCTCTCACCCGATGACTGCTGGAGATAGGCACCAATAGACCCTCGCAACCCCAAAAGGATAAACGGGTTGGATAAGGGATGGATGGATGGATTATGTTAACCACTCAAGATCAAAGGACTGAGCTCCAACCTCTGTTTGTGGACATCTTAAGGCAGTCCAGAAAAATATTAACACATTTAATTCTTTCTCCTGACAGGTTTGTCAATTGATTTTATCCAGAACGACTCTTCTGCAAGCTCACTTATCTGATGGTAGAGACTGAATTTGATTATTTTGCTTTTGTCTACAAATGTCTACAAGGTAAAAAGATGAGAGATTCCAATTTGGAAATGTGGTCTATCCTCCGGAAAAAAACAATTAAGAGTTCACACAAGGTAGGTTTACATGAAGTCAAACTTAGAGATTTTTTTTTTCTGATATGTACAAGGAATGGTCAAAGTGTTTGATCACCACGGTATACACCATACCATTGTTTCTATGAATTTGACCCAAAATTATTTTCGAGAGATACATAAAATTAATTTGACTTGAGAGATTACAAAATGTGAAAATTAAATGAAAATATCAAAAAACTGAGGACAAAAATCATATATTCTGTATTCTGGTAGTTGCTGTTATTCGCCACAAAACTGAAATTTAACCGCCACTAACGAGTAACAGGTAGCCGACATACGACAGGAATGAGAGGGGAAACCCCACTCCAACTGCTCGGTTAGTTTAGCAGCCAAGGCGATCTGTGAACCTAGCTCTGCTGTTTTGAAAACCCCAGACTAAGTTTCAACTTATGCTCAATGTTGATAAACTGACTGGTCAGATAACATATTAAGGTCTATTTTCTTGCTTAACACATCTGGAAAATATTTAATTTAGCGACAACTTCATGATAGTATAAAAACTTGAAGTTTCTGCCCTTCCCTTCTCTGTTTAGGACCACGGACCACATTACCCATAATTCCTTGATGACTTTCATTCCATATATTCAAGATTCATTCCATATATTCAGGTTCCATTTAATATATTCAGATTTTTGAATATATATATATATATATAAATAATTTCCTGAACGGCATGCCATAAATATACACATATATATATATACACATATTATATATATATATATATATATACACACATATATATATATATATATATATATATATATATATATATATATATATATACAGGGATTGGGACAATGAAACTGAAACACCTGTCATTTTAGTGTGGGAGGTTTCATGGCTAAATTGGACCAGCCTGGTAGCCAGTCTTCATTGATTGCACATTGCACCAGTAAGAGCAGAGTGTGAAGGTTCAATTAGCAGGGTAAGAGCACAGTTTTGCTCAAAATATTGAAATGAACACAACATTATGGGTGACATACCAGAGTTCAAAAGAGGACAATTTGTTGGTGCACGTCTTGCTGGCGCATCTGTGACCAAGACAACAAGTCTTTGTGATGTATCAAGAGCCACGGTATCCAGGGTAATGTCAGCATACCACCAAGAAGGACGAACCACATCCAACAGGATTAACTTTGGACGCAAGAGGAAGCTGTCTGAAAGGGATGTTCGGGTGTTAACCCGGATTGTATCCAAAAAACATAAAACCACGGCTGCCCAAATCACGGCAGAATTAAATGTGCACCTCAACTCTCCTGTTTCCACCAGAACTGTCCGTCGGGAGCTCCACAGGGTCAATATACACGGCCGGACTGCTATAGCCAAACCTTTGGTCACTCATGCCAATGCCAAACGTCGGTTTCAATGGTGCAAGGAGTGCAAATCTTGGGCTGTGGACAATGTGAAACATGTATTGTTCTCTGATGAGTCCACCTTTACTGTTTTCCCCACATCCGGGAGAGTTACGGTGTGGAGAAGCCCCAAAGAAGCGTACCACCCAGACTGTTGCATGCCCAGAGTGAAGCATGGGGGTGGATCAGTTATGGTTTGGGCTGCCATATCATGGCATTCCCTTGGCCCAATACTTCTGCTAGATGGGCGCATCACTGCCAAGGACTACCTAACCATTCTTGAGGACCATGTGCATCCAATGGTTCAAACATTGTATCCTGAAGGCGGTGCCGTGTATCAGGATGACAATGCACCAATACACACAGCAAGACGGGTGAAAGATTGGTTTGATGAACATGAAAGTGAAGTTGAACATCTCCCATGGCCTGCACAGTCACCAGATCTAAATATTATTGAGCCACTTTGGGGTGTTTTGGAGGAGCGAGTCAGGAAACGTTTTCCTCCACCAGTATCACGCAGTGACATGGCCACTATCCTGCAAGAAGAATGGCTTAAAATCCCTCTGACCACTGTGCAGGACTTATATATGTCTTTCCCAAGACGAATTGACGCTGTATTGGCCGCAAAAGGAGGCCCTACACCATACTAATAAATTATTGTGGTCTAAAACCAGGTGTTTCAGTTTCATTGTCCAACCCTGTATATATATATAATTCAATTTCAATTCAGTTTATTTATATAGCGCGAATTCACAACACATGTCGTATATTGTATATTATTACCCCTAATAATATATAATTATTACCCCTACACATAGCCATGTCAAAATGTGGTTTTGAAAACAATAACCATTACCTAAGACTAAACAAAGAGCCCACAAGATAAATCTAAATGACAAAATAAATAAACCAAACGTAAACCATAACTAAAGCTGGAATAAGAACAAATACTTAAACCATAAATAAAGACACAGAGATATTAACTAAGAATCCAAGGATGAATAATAATAATAATCCAAACCAAGTAATAAGAAAACAGGAAACAAAGAGTGAGAGTAAGAAAACACACACACTAGGAGGCAGGAGAGAGAGAACAAAACTACATCAAATAAACTGGAGGAACAAAACTGCTACGGCCAAGTAATAAGATAACTAAAAAGCAAAACACAAAGCCAAACAGAGTCCAAAATGTCAACCCTGACAAGCCAATTCTAAAATGGCCAAACTCTAACACTCAGTAGTTTAATCTAACCTCCCCACCAACCCCGCACCATTCCAAACCCTTTGTGAGGTGCCTTGAGACAACATGTGTTGTGAATCGGTGCTATATAAATAAATAAAAAAAACTGCATAGTAGAATGATTTCACATTAGTTTTGTGTCATTGGGACATGTGACCTAAAAGCTATTGAAAAAAAAATCATGATTTGTGATGAAAGAAATTGATAAAAACTAGAAAATGCATTAAAATCAGATAAAAATGAGTGTGCCTCATCTATCCAGTCTAGTAGAACAATTTCAGAGAGATTATTTGTCAGTGGGTCACATGACCTGGAAGCTATTGAAGAAAAAAAAAATATATATATATATATATGTGTAGTTCCAGCTCGTTTCAGCTGATATAACCACCTTCTTGAAATAAAAAAAGACTCACACAAAGAAAGAATACCGCCAGAGTTCAAATCGGTACATTTTATTTGGTCCTGAAACATTTATGAGCAGTTTCAAAGGCTGCAGGTCTGTCTGTTTTGTTTTGGCCTGAGTTACTGCTTCTCAAGTGTGTAGCCCAGTTTTTTAAGGCCATATTTAACTTATTTTAGAATTTCGAGACTCTCTTCATCCAACAATGCTCTTTTAGGTCTTTTGTTGCAGTAGACAATCTTTATGTTTTATAAGGATTTAAAATGCTTAAACTGTTTTCTGTAGGTTGGGGGGAATCTGCAAATAAAGTCAAAGTAGCATTTATTACAATCATGAATGTTTAGTAGAATGAATTTAACTGACCCAGAATAACTGTAGTGTAATACCACTGGATATAATTTAACTGTATGTAATTGTATTTAAATCTTACTAAATGACTTAACTGGCCTGAACTCCATGGGTTCTAACTGGACACGACTGCTTTTAATTGAAATGGAGCTACTGTTCTTTGAAAGTGAGATGACTTTTTGACTTTTGATGTAAATTGATGTCATACTATAATAGTTTCATATCTACAGCATCTATCTGAGCCTAAGGTGTTCTGTAAAAAAATCTCTGGTTCTACTTGGATCTTGGATTGATGTTGCTTTTCTTTAGTTTTTCCAACTACTATAAAATGATCAGTCACAGAGACAATTCAGTAAATAGAACAATCATGAAAAAGTCTAAATGCAGCTCTATTTTTCTCAGCTAGGATGAGGACTTTACATAAATATTATGCATTTCTCAAACTTAGCCACAAATAAAAAAAACTGCTAGTTTGCACTCAAGGCAAACTAAATTGGGATTTTATGTGATAGACCAAAAAAAGTAATTCAGTGGAAGAAAAATTATACATGGTTTTACATTTTTATGACCAAAGCGGTGTGCATTGGTATTGAGTCCCCACTTTCTTTGCTTTTTTTATTATGGAGTTTAGATGAAAATTCAACTTTACTCACTTCTACTTTCGTCGAACTATTCCACTAGGTTCTCTGCTCCAACCATCAGAATCTGGTCCGCATTCCTTTTCAGCCAATCATCCCTCAAGGCTTTGTTTTAAAAGACCTTCATACACAGAATCTCCTGCTCTTCAGCCATGCTTCGACCCTCCTCCACCCCATCTCCACCATCAGGCTTCAAGCTACTTCCGACCCCCTTATCTCCTCATTGCGCCTAATTGCATTCTCCTGTGTTTCTCTCATTTGTGAGTCTTTCAGGTTGAAATGTTTATAAAATTTTTCAAGAGCACAAAACCAAATCAGAAAGAAAAACGGTAGTAAACAAACACATAAAAACACTTCAACTCACCATAGCACATTCAATTCAATCAATTCAAAAATACTTTATTAATCCCAAAGGGAAATTAATCGTTGTTGTAGCTCATATTATACAGTTTCCATCAGGTTTCTTCTTCATCTGCACTTGCTATATTAATCCATGGTCATAACAAAGAAAATACTTCAGGAGGACCTAATGTTAAATTAGGGTTGGATTAACAGAGAGGGAAAGAAAAAAAGGTCAAGTACAAACTTGTATAACGTAATACACAGTGAAGTTCACATAGCTGCTAATGGCTTTGAGTCTTCACCTTTAATGTATGTCAGCAGAGGGTCCCATGTCCCATCAAACTCTACTCTTCTGTTCTCATTATATAATCTCAATTTCTCTAAATGCAGCATGTTAGACATTTCTCCAATCCACAAAGCATATGTAGGCACAGAGTCTAGTTTCCACATACGTAAGATCAGTTTTTAGCTATCACCAGCCCAAATAGAAGAGCTCTTTTCTCATACTTATTAGTTAGAAAAAGGACTCTAGTAGCTCCCAATATGAATTCTAGGAGCTTTAACAATTTTATTTGTCCCTAGGATTCAAGGATTTAAAGGATTTTTATTGTCATACCAGCTCACATTTACATGTTAAGGTACGAAATTCAGACTCAGGCCCCATTTAAGAAGCCTAATACTTAAGTAAAAAGAAAACTAAGTATAACATACAAGGCTATGTCTAACAATAAAAAGACAAAATATAGTAATCGTTAGAAGTATCTACAGCAGAGAGGAAAAGAAAAGAAATATACACAGTTAAATATTGAAGTTGAAATTAAGTACTAAATACACATGTAAAGCATGAGGTAGTCCATAATATTGGACCTATAAGTGAGTGAAATATTGCACCTTTGGTGGGTGAAATGTTTAGTGCATGTCAGTGTGTAGTGAGGGAGTCTACAGAGTGTGGCTTGAGTTCAGCAGTCTGACAGCTTCAGGGAAGAAGCTGTTTCTGAGCCTGGTGGTCTTGCTCTCAATGCTCCTTTGCCGCCTGCCTGAGGGGAGGGGCTGAAACAGTCTGTGTGCGGGATGGGTGGAGTCCTTTATGTTGTGGAGGTGTGGGAAGACTACTCTTTACCACCCTCTGCAGAACCTTCCTCTCAGCAGCAGTGCAGCTGCCGCACAAAACGGTGATACAGGTGCAGAGGACGCTCTTCACCGCACAGTATTAGAAGCTCCTTAAGACTGAGCTCCCAAGTCCAGCATTCCTCAGTTTCCTGAGGAAGTAGAGACAAGAATTTATTAACAAAAATAAGTCAACTCAAAGTCTAACATATTTCAATCAACAAACTTTTTACTATGTTAAAACAACCCAACTAAACTACCAAGCAGAATGAAAGAATAAGGAAGACTAATGGCCTATGTACAATATAAACAAGTTGATCAAAGATTGTTGAAAACCATGACCGAAAGAGTGATGCAATATATATCATGCAATTATGTTTGAGAATCAAGGATTATTTTGAAGAATCTGGAAAGGAAGTTAAGTTAGTTTTGGAACTAACCTAGTCAAAAATTGGTATACTTTCAAAAAACCATTCACAATGCAAGATCAGATAAAACATTATTTTAATAAAATAATATTTTAAAGAATGATTTGCTGAATAAGACCAACCTTCTGGTTGACCAATTCTCAACGGTGTTTAATTAGCTGCCTTTACTTATTAAAATAATATTCAAAGAAGTATTATTAAGGAAACCGTTTAAGGGAATATTATTTAGAATAAGAACCAAATCTTTGGATAAATGGGTCTTAATGGTGTTTACTTAGTTATCAAGTTTAGAAAAATAATATCTAGGGAAATATTTTTCCTAGATTGAAAACTAACAACCTTTTTGAGTAAACGACCTTTAGCTGACTCTTAGTAGGCAAGCCTGTGTTCTTAGCTGTTAGCAGTTGGAGCTGACAAGAGAAGCTTATAGCTTATCATCAGAATCAAACACATACCTTTAAAATACCACTAATAAAAGGGTTGAAATGCATAAACATGGATGGCGTGTTATGGCCGATATTCTGTGTTTAAAATCACCCTTTAAATAAAGTTTGTCTTAACTTTCAAAAAACACAAATACAGAACATATAAACTCAGCACGTGCTGACAGCTAATCTGCTAGCACTAAGATGGTTGAGTTTTCATCACAAACAAAACCAAACGACAAAACGAGAAATGTTTAGTTTATCTCATTCTAAACTACTTCTCTCTGCCCAAAACTACCTCTTACGTGAACCGTGCTGAGGAAAAGTTGTCCGGGGCGACGAAGTTGAGGAAAGTATCCACAGTGAACAAAGGGTTAACTTGCAGATAACCTCCGGAGCTGTGGGGTAGGGTGTTCGTGCTGCCGGGCCGGTTGAACTGCACGTTACTGCTGTAGCCACGGTGATGCGGTCCCATTGTCCTTCCTTCAGACCGGGAAAAACTGCTCCACTCAGCGTCGTAGAGACAGGGTCTCTGCTGGGAACTCTCTGGAACACAGTTTGCTTCTGTAGACCTCAGAGAGAAAAGTCAGGCAACGCTTGTACTTTAATTTACGGTGGCCCTGAAGTGCAAACCACATCAACAAGTTATAAAAGCACAACATCAAATTAAAAAACACAACTACATTTCAAAAAACACAACTACAAATCAAAAAACACAACATTTCTAAAAATACAACATTTCAAAAAACGTAATGACATTAACTAAGCACAACAACACATAAAAAAACACAACATTTCAAAAAACGCAACAACATTTCAAAAAACACAACAACATTAACCTACCGGAAAAGGTAGGTACCAGTGGAAGACGTGAGACATTGCTGATTGGTCGACCGCGCTGTTGGACGGACCACAGTTCTTGACATGTGTAACATACCACTGAGCATGGTGCTGCCGAGTGAAGGTGAGGAGGTGGTTTTACTGGACAAAATTGTGACAGTGTGCTGTGATCTGACCAATATGTGTCCCAGTATTGTTTTGAAAGTGTAAACCTTAACCGCTTTGCGAAACTTGTGTTAAGCAGAAAGCAGTGTACCTAGGTTGCCTTATGTGAATAAATGATGGACAACTTAAAGGTTCTTTTGCATCTTTATTAAACTGTAAATACATAACTTCCGCAAAAAAGTCAAATAGTAAAAACAGCATTACTGTGCAAAGCACTGGAGGTCTGAGGTAAACAAGGGAACAGAGCGTATTTAGTGATGTATCAGCTATAGCTTTCCTGGAGTTTCAATAAATGGTACTGTGCTAATGTGATTATTTTCATATGTATAGCGGATAGTAAAATCAAGAAAAAATGTTAATTTGACAAATATCAAATATATAAGTGGAAATCTTTTAAATAAGCTAAAGTTTTTATTTTTTGATCATAAAAAAGCTTTACTGAGTGAATTATGGTGGTTTCATGAATGTCTCCTAAAAAAAATTTAAATCTTTACTCCCTTCAAAAAACTTTGTCCTGACAAATAATAGAAGATGATACGCAACTTCAGAGTTATACAGTTGATTCTTGAATTCCATTATTCCTTAAGTTGCTCTGGATCCTTAAGCAACCCTCCCGCAGACTTGGAGGGGTCGCACGGACCCCGTGTGCACTACTTGAGTTTTCCCCCGTCTCTTTCATGGTTTTCCCACACGCCGCTGGCTACACGGAGCCCTCCACATCACATTTCTGACCATTACTCTAGATTTCTGGTCCTGCGGGGGTCAGAGCAACTCCGGGTGCAGTTCTTTCTGGGGCCTCCCGTGACATCTGCCTCACTCTGTACTAGCGCTTAGCCAGGACAGCGGGAGGGTTAAAGAATTACTTTACCTTAAACTTTTTACCAACCTGCATATGGCCAGAGTTTTAGTTTTACAACTGTATGTTTCATTTACAATAGCTACTAAACACTGATCAACACACTCTTTCTTCTTTTCAATTATCTTCAGGTAAACTCATCAGATAACTACAGCACAAACAGAGACAAAATGTTTGTAGTAAACCGTCCAGCGCCTCAGGAGGGGGAAGCAGTACTTCGCCAACACTGTTTATAGTGGGGGTGGGAGGCTGCTGACCTCGACTGGGGACATTATCGGGCGGTGGAAGGAGTACTTCGAGGATCTCCCTTTAATCCTGCCATCACGCATTCCCTGATGGAAACAGAGGCCGGGGACTTGGGGTTGGACTCTTTCATCACCCAGGCTGAAGTCACCGAGGTGGTTAAAAAGCTCCGCGGTGGCAAGGCTTCGGGGGTGGATGAGATCCGCCCTGAGTACCTCAAATCTCTGGATGTTGTGGGGCTGTCATGGTTGACACGCCTCTTCAACATTGCATGGCGGTCGGGGACAGTGCCTCTGGACTGGCAGACCGGGGAGGGTGTGTTCCAACTACAGGGGGATCACACTCCTCAGCCTCCCTGGTAAGGCCTACGCCAGGGTATTGGAGAGGAGAGTCCGGCCGATAGTCGAACCTCGGCTTCAGGAGGAGCAGTGTGGTTTTTCGTGCCGGCCGTGGAACACTGGACCAGCTCTATACCCTCCACAGGGTACTTGAGGGCTCATGGGAGTTTGCCCAACCGGTTCACATGTGTTTTGTGGACCTGGAGAAAGCATTCGACTGTGTCTCTCGTGATGCCTTGTGGGGGGTGCTCCAGGAGTATGGAATCGGGGGCCCTTTATTAGGGGCCATCTGGTCCCTGTATGAGCGGAGCAGGAGTTTGGTCCGCATTGCCGGCACTAGGTCGGACCTGTTCCCGGTGCGTGTTGGACTCCGGCAGGGCTGCCCTTTGTCACCGGTCTTGTTCATAACTTTTATGGACAGGATTTCTAGACACAGCCAAGGGCCGGAGGGGGTCTGGTTTGGGTACCAGTGGATTTCGTCTCTTCTTTTTGCAGATGACGTGGTCCTGCTGGCCCCCTCTAGCCAAGACCTACAGCATGCGCTGGGGCGGTTCGCAGCCGAGTGGGGAAAAAGGGGCTGGGGATGAAGATCAGCTCCTCCAAGTCAGAGGCCATGGTACTCAACGGAAAAGGGTGGCTTGTCCTCTTCAGGTTGGAGGGGAGTTCCTGCCTCAAGTGGAAGTGCAGATTTACCAGTCGGTCTAAGTTTTCTACCCTCACCTATGGCCATGAACTTTGGGGTCATGACCGAAAGAACGAGATCCCGGATACAAGCGGCTGAAATGAGCTTCCTCCGTTGGGGTTTGGCCGGGGCACTCCCTTTTAGAGATAGGGTGAAGAGTTCGATTCAGGAGGGGCTCGGAGTAGAGCCGCTGCTCCTCCACATCGAGGGGCCCCAGTTGAGGTGGCTGGGGCGTCTATACCGGGATGCCTCCTGGACGCCTTCCTCGGGAGGTGTTTCCAGGAACGTTCCCACCGGGGGGAGCCCCCGGGGTGATGGCCCAGGCACGCGGGAGGGATATGTCTCTGGTTGGCGGGGAAAACGCCTTGGGCTCCCCCGGAGGAGCTGGAGGAGATGTTGGGAGAGGGACATCTGGGTGTCTCTGCTGAGTCTGCTGCCCCCGCGACCCGGTTCCGGATAAACGGAAGACGACGAGTACGAGTACGAGTACGAAAATAAGATGAGGAGACAGTGGAGCAGACCACGGCAGGACATGATGATGAAGATCCCTGGGAGCTTGTGGGAAAATGCATCCAAACCTGGAAGTGTGCTCTCTCTCCTCCTGCAGAGCTGTCTGCATAAAACCAGGAAAAATTAGTTCACACTTCACTAAGGTTTACATGAAAAGACAATCTTGGGAAAATGTGTGTTTTATGTACAAGGAAAGTAATAATAATATACAGACTTTATTGATTTCACAATGAAGAAATTGTCCTCTGCATTTAAACCATCCCTTAGGGAGCAGTGGGGAACAGCCCAGGGAGCATGCTAAGGGTCTTGTTCAGGGACCCAGAGTGGCAGGCTGTATTTCAAACCTGGGTACTTGTGGCCTGTAACGCAAATCCCCTACTCTAACCACTAGGCCACTACTTCCAAGACAAAAGTGAAAGAGCTCTGTTTGATCACTAGCTATAGCCCTCATGTACAGACGGCGACGGTCCGAGACAAGAGCCTCAGTGCTGATCTCTGTAAACGTTCCTCTGCCTTATTTAGGTTAAACAGCTGAAAGTTAGAAACAGTTTGAGAGTTGTTCCTTTAGGAGAGTGTGATGGCTTCTGGGGACCAAGGACTGGAGGGACTCCGAGGCGTCTGACCGCCAGCAGGGTGTGGTAGCTCGGACAAATGTTAAATGACAAATGACAAATGCACGTCAGTGCAGATTTTTCTGGCATTTCTGAAATTTGGTTCCTCTTCCTGTTTTTTCTGGCAAACATACACACTTTACAAATTAATGACTACTTTTTGATTTCATAACATTTGGTCAAATCCCTCTTATTAAACTAAAATTTAAAAAATTTAGTGCGTGTACTCGATTCAAGACTTATATGTCTTGACCTTGGACTTGCATGTTTTTACTTGGACCTTAAACACTCGGTCCGACGTCTGGAAATAGGAACAACACTGAAATAAGAGTCTGAACCAAACATACAAAGAGCAGAACATAAAAAAAATTTCCAAAATAATCCAAATACAAACACAAGTGAGAACCAGAAACACCAACACCTGTGGATCATGATACATGTAACCTATTTATTTATTTTTTAATTTCACAATTATTCACTATTTTGTGCTGTTCCATCTCTTAAACTAAAAATAAAGTGCATTATAACCTGTGGCTGTATAATAAAACAAACAGCATAATTGGGACTGGTTGAGATATGAGATCAACTCATTCTTTTGCATAAATGCATAAAGAATATTATTGTTTCTTAGAATGAGCGTATTGAAGTTGAATTGTCCATAGTTAACCTTGAGGACAAGGCCTTTGTGAATCCAGGTTTTTGATAAAATAATCCAATAAATAAAGCATAAAAGACAAAGAAAAATATGGGCCACAAGAGTTTCACCTAAAAAATACATGACAGAAAGAAAAAAAATCTTGACTGGCGGTGAATACCAAAGACAAAGAAATCCATGTGCAGTCTGTTTGTCTGTGTGTAAATAGTGATGGGGTTGATGCAGACAGCTTTGAAGCCAGGCCACTATCAAGGTTTACTAGGTGAAATCCAAATGAGACTCACATCAAAGAGTTGTTGAAGCCAGTTAGTAGAAACAGCAAACTCCTGGATTTTCATTTCAGACATTTCATGTGTATTAACTGTTGCAGCCATTTCCTTTACATCAGTGTATTGTCTATTTCTGCAGATAGAATGAATTTCCCTCACTTGATTCATTTGTGTGTATTCTATTTAATTTGGTTTAAGTCCAGACATCATTTGAAAACATAACAAAGAACACATAACAAAGAACACACCACTAGCTGAGTCTGCTAGCACTGAGCTGAGTTTTCTCAAAACAAAACGAAAAACAAATGTCATTAAATGAAAGTTATTTAGAGTATTTCATTCTAAACTAATCTTCTCTGCCCTAACACTACCTCTTACGTGAACCGTGCTGATGAAAAGGTTTCTGGGCAACGGGGAAGCAAAACTGTCCAGTCAACGACGTGTGGATTGAACTGTACAACAAAGGCACATTGCCACAACTTCAGTGGCGAGGTAGCTCTCGCTACCTGGACATGCGTACGATGCTGTTGTACCGATGCCTTCTTCTCCAGGCCATGGGGGGAAATCTGCTTCAATTAGGGTTGCTTCTTTCATGAATGAATGCTGGATTATGCGAGCAGCAGATCAAATACTTAACTTGGAGTTGCTTTCGACTGGCCGATGTTCGATCGAAGGTTTGTAGTTATTTTGGATCCAAGGACTCTTTGAAGGTTGGCCTCAGGCTCGCCCACGAGTTTAAAGACCTTCACCAGACCCACAGTGTCTCTCAATTCAATTCAATTCAGTTTATTTATATAGCGCCAATTCACAACACATGTCGTCTCAAGGCACTTCACAAAAGTCAGGCACATACATTCCAATTAATCCTAATCATTGAACAGTACAGTCAGATTCAGTTATTTATTCAAATTGGATAAAATGTTTTTCTGTCTAAGGAAACCCAGCAGATTGCATCGAGTCAGAGATTTGTAGCATTCACTCCTCCTGGATGAGCATGTAGAGACAGTGGACAGTCACTGGCGTTGACTTTGCAGCAATCCCTCATACTGAGCATGCATGTAGCGACAGTGGAGAGGAAAAACTCCCTTTGAACAGGAAGAAACCTCCAGCAGAACCAGGCTCAGTGTGAGCGGCCATCTGCCACGACCGACTGGGGGTTTGAGAGAACAGAGCGAGACACAAAAAGAACAAAGAAGCACTGATCCAGGAGTCCTTTCTATGGGAAGGAAAAGTAAATGTTAATGGATGTAGCTCCTTTAGTCGTTTCATCTAGGAAGAAAGAACAGATAAACTCTGAACCAGTTTTCAAGGTTAGAGTCTGAAAGAGAGCACATAGAGTTAGTCACAGTAAAGCTCAGTCAGTAGCTATGTCTAGGAGAGAGAAAGGGTTAAACACTGAAAGACAGGGCCATGTGGATCATCGGTAGAGGGTGAGCATTAAGCTGTTGCCAGCAGAAGCTTGGACGATGCCCCTCTCCAGAAAGGTGTCACAGGTAGACACAGAGTCAGGCCAGGTGTAGCTTCTAGGAAGAGAAAAGAGAGAGAACAAAGTTAAAAGCTGAAATAACAGCAAATAATGCAAAATTGAAGAGTAGTGTGAGAATGTAGCGAAGAGGGTGAAAGTGGTCATTATGTCCTCCAGCAGCCTAAGCCTATAGCAGCATATCTACAGAGATAGCTCAGGATAACCTAAACCACTCTAACTATAAGCTTTATCAAAAAAGAAAGTTTTAAAGCTAGCCTTAAAAGTAGACAGTTTGTCCATCTAGAGCCCACTGATGGCCATTGTTATACTAAAAACCACAACGCTTGGAATACCTCTCTCTTTCAGATTGACCATAACCAATTGGAAAAGAGAGGGGGTCATACAGGTAGCAGAAATGGAGGGTGTGTTTGCACCTCAACCATAACTGAGCCGGTTTAGGCTAAACCTGATTCCCCCTTACTCCATCCAACAGGGAGGGAAGAAGACGGAGGTAAAAATAAGGAAGATAGCTCAGGATAACCTAAGCCACTCTAACTGTAAGCTTTATCAAAAAGGAAAGTTTTAAGCCTAGCTTTAAAAGTAGACAGGGTGTCTGCCTCACGAACTAAAACTGGGAGCTGGTTCCACAAGAGAGGAGCCTGATAACTAAAGGATCTGCCTCCCATTCTACTTCTAGAGACTCTAGGAACCACCAGTAAACCTGCAGTCTGAGAACGAAGTGCTCTGTTAGGAACATATGGACCAATCAAATCTCTGATGTATGGTGGAGCTAAATCATTAAGGGATTTATATGTGAGGAGGAGAATTTTTAACTCTATTCTGGATTTAACATGGAGCCAATGAAGGGAAGCTAAAGTAGGAGAAATATGATCTATCTTTTTAATTTTCATCAGAACTCTTGCTGCAGCATTTTGAATCAGCTGAAGGCTTTTAACTGCATTTTGTGGACATCCTGATAGTAACGAATTACAATAGTCCGGCCTTGAAGTAACAAATGCATGGACTAGTTTTTTTAGCGTCACTCCTGGACAGGATATTTCTAATTTTGGCAATGTTCCGGAGGTGAAAGAAGGAAATCCTAGAAACCTGTTTAATATGGGATTTAAATGACATGTCCTGGTCAAAAATAACAGCAAGGTTTTTTACTTTATTATCGGAGGTCAATTTAATGCCATCCAGGTTAGGTGATTGACTAAGCAGTTTCTTTTTCAAAGACTCTGGTCCAAAGATGGCAACTTCTGTCTTGTCTGAATTTAGAAGCAAAAAATGTAAAGTCATTCAAGTTTTTATGTCTTCAAGACATGAAGCATATATATAGTAAAGAGAATTGGCCCAAGTACTGAACAATGTGGTACTCCACAATTAACCCTGGAGTTTAAAGATGATTTATTATTTACATGAACCATCTGGAATTTGTCAGAAAAATAAGATTTAAACCAGCCTAGCGCTGTTCCCCTGATCCCTACAGCATATTCCAGCCTTTCTAAGAGAATATTATGGTCGACTGTATCAAATGCAGCACTGAGATCTAAGAGGACAAGTTCAGACACAAGTCCATTATCTGAGGCCATAAGAATATCATTAGTACGATCATCTCCTGTATGACCTCTGTTGAGAGTCGCATGTATTGGGGCCGCCATGTTGGAACACAGCGTTTTTGTCCAAACAGTGACTCTCTCCTCTTCCTGGGCTGGGTTAGATGTAAGTTAGTGTGACACCGAGAGGTGAGAAGTTCATACAGGCCTTTGTTTACAGTTCAGTTCTTTGAGTCCATGTTCATCCATGTTTTACTTCATGGCTGGGGTCCCAACAAGTTGTAAGATATGTTTTTTTCATAATTTCAGAGGAGCTGGAGAAAAAGAGCTGTAAGACCAAGTGAGTACACCCACAAAGTGAAACTGGGGTTGGAACGAAATGGATGGAAGGCTTCACGCCAGGCTTCACTGTATAAAAAGACCGCATTTTTTCCCCTCTCTGTTTGACACTAAATCAGACTAAACTTTTCTTCTTTTAAAATTTAAAATTAACACAGTTTTTTCTATTTAGTAAATGCCAGAATAATGAGAGATAGATTTTTTTCTCCCTCTGTTAAAATTCTGAAATTTCCATACATTTTCTTGGTATCCTGTATGGTTGCATTGTAAACTGTATAACCTGGGTCAAATGTTTGGGTACTCTTCCTTCCTGGCCTTCAGAAACTGTCAAAGCTCAGTGAGAAATACTAACAATAAGTTACTTTAACCTCCGTTGAAGTATTCAACTTTATTTCTTCAGATTTGCTTTAATTTTTCTACATAATGTCTTCCTTTATGATGCCATCTAAATTGAGCCAACAAAGTAAGGAAGTTTGTGTTTTGTCCATTATTTCTTCATTCTTAGAATGCTTCATGGCAACAAACCTTATACTCTTGGAAAGCCTATTCACTGGCATAGTGCAACAATTGTTGAAACAGTTGCTGTGGGAAAGTATGTCTTTTTAACTTTAAATTTGGGATTTTTATACAATGAACAAGGCTTTGTAAGGCGTGGACTACAAAACTAAACTCCTTAAGACTTTTATTTGCAACCATGGAGGATGACACAGCAGGCCTTTCTCTATCTCTCTGAAACTGAGCTTAGCGGATCAATCAATGAATGAAGTCTATTTTTGTAAACCAATTGCTGAAACAGTCGTGCCTTTGTGATTTAGGTACACTTAATCCCTACTCTCTCTCAATGATAGCAAATGAACAAACAATATGACAAAATGGTTTTATAAAATCAACACATCACAGAGTTTGGAAAAGAAAGACACAAATTATGATGTTTCCTCACATTCAAGTCTGTGTTGCAGGTCCAGGCAAGACTATAATTTATCCTATACTGTTGTATTTGACATGTAGAGAAAAGCTGTGAAGAAAGGAGTTGAATTTATGTACTGTCTGTCAAAATGCGGGAAATCATCTAAATTCTGGGGTGGGATAAAATGCAGTCCTGTACAAAGCACTGAAAATAGTTTCCATATTCTTAGCAGCCAGCGGGGGTGTCAAGTCATCATTGACTGCATATGCTTAAAAGCAATAGAAAACTTGTTTCAAACCTTAATTGTGGCGACTGTGGCTCAGTAGGAAGAGTAGTCATCTTGTAATTAGAAGGTTGTGGGTTCGATTCCAGCTTTCTCCTGCCATATGTTGATGTGCCCCTGGGCAAGGCACTTAACCTCAATTGACTACTGATCTTTGTATCAGTGTATGAATGTGTGAGCGTTAGTGAGTGCGATTGGGTGAATGTGGCTCTAGTGTAAAGCGCTTTGAGCAGTCTGTATGACTGGAAAAGCACTATATGAGTTCTGTCCATTTACCATTTAATGACAGATAAGTTTCTTTTTTTTAATCTTATGCACCACCCCTTTTTCATGTTGCCCTGGGCAGCTGGCCATATGGCCCATATCAAAAAATTTCCACCGACTCTTACAACCTGCTTTAATAGTCTGTTCAAATTGTTTGTAGCTTTCCATTAATGCAACTAGTTCTTCTGAACACATGTGAACTGAAAACACATCAAGAAATGTGAAAGAACCAGTTTAAACAAGTTAACCATTCTAAAATGTAAAATGTTTATGTGGGAGTTTTGCCTTTTTTGGGTTGTCACTTGTTGCAGGATTGTTTGATGGTTCCTCCTCAGTTTGTTTGTTTCTCTCCAGTTCTGCTTCCTCTCTACACTAGGTCCTAGTTTGGTAATCTTGAAACAGTTGAATCTTCGTTAAATATACAGATGAGTTCAGATGTTCACACATAGTCATCATGTTATCTTTTAATTTTAAAGTTGGTTGGTTGGCGGCAAATGGTTCAGTTTAATTCAAGTTTATTTTACACAGCCATACAATTGTTGATGCAGAATCAAAGGTATATTTATAATCCCCATAAATATATTGATACATTTTCCTTAAGTTGATGATTTAGTTCAATTAACTGTCCACTGTCGCCACAGGCTTGCCTTGGAGAAGGGACTGCTTGAGAGCCAACCATTGCAATCCACTAAGCTGCCTTAGATAGATGACTTCTTAGCAATTCTATAATTAGAATTGAATTGGAACAAATGTAGCTTGTTTCAATTTGTTGTTTTCCTGCCATGGACCTGGCAGTTGAATATATGTAGGTTTTGGATAGTGTTGGGGCTACAACCATTCCAGAAACATAACGAAACATAAGAAAACTTACAAACAACACAGTGAGAGCAGTATGTGGAACATGGGCAGAAACACAGGCAGAAAATAACAGGCATGGAAACAAGGAAGAGGGGGAGTGTAACGGGGGAATCCGACAGGGAGCACATTAAACTGGTGAGCTCAAATACTGAGGGATGAATCGAGACATGACATAGAGTAATCTGGCTGGTATAAGGAACAGCTAAGACCCACTAAGAGAGTGCTGAGGGAGAGAAGAGTAATGAGCAGGAT
Source organism: Crenichthys baileyi (assembly GCA_036173005.1). NCBI lineage: Eukaryota > Metazoa > Chordata > Actinopteri > Cyprinodontiformes > Goodeidae > Crenichthys > Crenichthys baileyi. The sequence goes on along the minus strand of JAHHUM010002049.1, from coordinate 194,785 downwards.
CAGACAGAGGGGAACACGGGAAGGAAATCTAACAGAAATTATCTAAATGTACAGAATAAACTAAAAAATAAATAAATGGGATGAACTCATATAGTAGCACTGATAATATAAACATCAAGGAAAGAAACAGACATCTATAGAATTCCAAAGATCAAACACCTAAGGATCATGCCAGCTTTATCTATTCCATATCCAACTTTGATGTGTTTGGGACCATTGTATGATTGGAATACTCAACTGTGTCTGAGGTTCAACCATCTGACCCAAATCATCACCCATGATGAACGGAAATACATCAGGTTGTTTAGGAACCATGTGAGCCCAAAATAAACTGAAATATGCTGCAATCTGCAGCTGCACACATGGACAAGCCAGATGTCTTAAGCAGAAAGGTTTTATGTTCAGATGACACAAATATTGAGCTATTTGGCAAGAAGTCTGATTGGAGGTGTCAAAGTGAGACTTTTAAACTTATGACAATGTACCAACTGTCAAGCGTGGTGGTAGCTTATTTTAACTTATCTTGGCTGGCAAGGCGGTTCTATGCTTCTTAAAAAAATCTTTTAGTATAGCAGTTTCCCACAACCAGGCACACCTTTAGTAAGAAACGGGGAGAAAGTGGCAGGTGATCACATGAGAAACCATACATCTGCTCCAGAGTCTAACGTGATTAGACCCTGAGCATTTCTGTGCTTTATAGTATTGGCAAGGTCAAAATGACTTCACTAGTTGAAACTAGATGTGATTCTAAAAGAATCAAACTTTAACCTTATTTTATCATTCAAAAGCAATTCAATACACTTAACAAAAACCCTTTTTCCCACTTACCTCTCCTCAGCAAGACTCAGCAGAGAGCAGTGCAAACTTCTAATATGATATAGTAAACAAGGAATTTAACCAAATAGAATTTTCATGGAAAAGCAACAGATTTAGGGGGAAATATAAAAACATTTTAACACACCTGTTATAGCTGATTCATGCTGAGGGTCTGTTTTTCTTCCAGGTGTATTGGATCATTGCACAAAGCTGATATATATAACACCATTCAACAACCACTGCCACACCTCAGAATTGTCACAGTGTGATGTTGGAGTGGACCCCAGAATGCAGACAGGCAGGAAGCAGCATGGCATGGTGAGTAGCAAGGTTTTAAAGTAATAAAAATAAAACTTACAGGAGGCTGCATGAGACAGATGCAGGCATGAAAAAGGCTTTGGCATGGCAATAGAGGACATGGTCAGGCTTGAACAAAAGACTGACAACAGAGTGAATGTTTCTGCGAGAGGTAAACAGAACAGCGTGTATATGGGCAAGACACAGGTGAAAAGAAAGAACTGAATGGCATGCAACAGGTGGGCCAGATGAAGTTGATTACAGGCTGTGGCAGGAGTGAACACAAAACGTGTGTGGAACTAAAACATGAATACAAGAATCCTGAGAAACTAAACCTAAGGAAATAACTAAAGCACCACCTGCAATATGATCAGACACAAGATCCAAAACATAACTTGAAGAACATAATCAGAAAAGGCCCCCAAACACCCTCAAATCATGAAAAGAATACTGTCTTAGAAAAAGATACCAAAATCATAGAGACAGGGCTGGGTGAGATGTTCTAATTCTGTCATAACCAGGGGTGAAAGTAGTTTTAAATTCTTGCCGGTACTTAGAGGCGGAGCTAGAGGGGGGGCTGGGGAGACACTGGGGGCATATATGCATGCATATACAGGGGTTGGACAATGAAACTGAAACACCTGGTTTTAGATAATAATAATAATAAGTAATAATAAATAATAAATTATTAGTATGGTGTAGGGCCTCCTTTTGCGGCCAATACAGCGTCAATTCGTCTTGGGAATGACATATACAAGTCCTGCACAGTGGTCAGAGGGATTTTAAGCCATTCTTCTTGCAGGATAGTGGCCAGGTCACTACGTGATACTGGTGGAGGAAAATGTTTCCTGACTCGCTCCTCCAAAACACCCCAAAGTGGCTCAATAATATTTAGATCTGGTGACTGTGCAGGCCATGGGAGATGTTCAACTTCACTTTCATGTTCATCAAACCAATCTTTCACCAGTCTTGCTGTGTGTATTGGTGCATTGTCATCCTGATACACGGCACCGCCTTGAGGATA